>JALLOT010001107.1:0-16222 GCA_036939595.1 Thalassiosira livingstoniorum | reverse complement strand
TATGGTACCTACTTGGTAGGTACTACTAAGTATGTCTAGGTAAGTTCTCTAAGTATATTTTGGTGGGTGTTGCTGATTCTCAATATAATATTTTGTTTAAATTTATTTATTTATTTTCTGAAAAAGAGAAAATATGGGTGAAATAATCAAATTGACTGTTTTAGTGTGGTTTATTCGTTAAGAAAATAAAGACATGATAAAGGCCTATTTTAGAATTTTTTAGCTGTTAAGTGTTTTAGTCAACAAGAACCTTACTCATGTGGCAGACAGGCGGAACAGCAGACAGGCAGAACAGCAGACAGGCGGAAAACCATGGCAGACAAAATGGCAGACAGGCAGATTTTTAAAAATCTGCTGTCTGAGCGATAATGTTATTCTTTAGAAATATACTGTTTTCATTGCCAAAAGAAGTCTTACGATGACAGACAATGACTAATTTTTGTTTCTTAATTAAATTCTTTTTAAGCAATGAAAAATTTGCTATGGGAGATGTGAAATTTTGCTGAAAATTTCCAAATTGCCAAATTTTAATAATTCCAAGCATGTTCCTGCTACTATCTACTTTTACATGATAATCAGAGAAAATTAACAGAGTGGAATGGAGGAAAGCAGGGGAGAGTAGGGGAGAACAAGGGATGATAATGGAGAATGTGGGAAAAAAGGGGAGATCAAAATTGAGGAAAATTTCCCTAATTTAAACAAAGACTTGGAGTTGGAGTTTTTATTATGTAACACAACACATACATTGTAGAAACTTTTCTACTTAAGTATTTAATTGTTGGGCAATAAAAAACATTTACACTTGGAAATTCAAAATGTTGCTGAAAATTAAAAAAATGACAAAATTTATTAATTCCAAGTATGTTCATGGAGAAAATGGAAGTCTTGGGCTCTAGATTTGATTCTACTACCACTTTCAGCTAGTGATACTCTTAACTCTTAACTAATGAGGGCTGAGAGCAAGGTCATGTTGAATGCAATTCTAAATTTTCTATGATCTTGAGATTTGGGATGGCTACAACCATGGTCTTGATCCCATGTTGGGGCAATAAAAGCAATGTTATAGGGACTGCCAATAGCTGTTCCACTATACCATTAGGAACTCATCCAGAGAAAAAGGGTAGCTATCTCCCCTGATGGACTCAACTTCAATGATGGTACCACTGCTGGAGGGGCTTCAAATAGTCATCAGGAATGAGCACAGAGAACTAGGTAGAACATTGACAAAGATTGGTGGGGGATGACATCCCAAGTCAATTGCATTTGGGTACTCATCAGACCAAGTGGTACAACTTGAAGGTGGTCAACAGACCAAGAAGGTGACATGGTGATGCAAAGTCACAATAGTGGTAAAAATGATGTGTTCTGAATGTAAATATACTGATTGGGCTTGTCATTGTGCATGAATTTGACAACCAATGATGAAGAATGATGGTGCAAGGGTGTGGTAGTTCAGGCTTTCTGTTGAGGAAGGGAGAGCCTTACAAGTACAAGTCATTACAACATGATGTTAAACACCACATGATGATATGGTGTTTGCATTGTTACCCATGTTGAGTTGGTGCTGTGATTGGAAGGAATACATTGCAATAACCAACAGCAGAAGGAACACCAATTGGAATGTGTGATTGCTGAGACAGCTGTACAATCACCCACACTCAACAACTAACAGACAAGGATCAATATTGGTGTTAAATGGTGGTGAAAAAGACTGTTCTGATGGCTAATTTAGATCAGTGTTGTTTTGGAGGGCCCAACAACTACTGGGTAGTGTTGATGGAACGTATACACTTACCAACAAGAATGATGGTAGTGGAGTGGACATGGGAGTGATTCCTCAGAAAGGAAGCTTAAAAACACTCCCAACAACCAACAAGAAAGACAGATACTTACATGGGGGGTTGCTGTGGCTGGTGTAAACATAACAACCAATGGAGACAGCCTGAAGAAGTAGCAGCACCAAAAATGACAACCAACTGGTATCATGCTGATGGTTACAAAGGTCTGTGCAATGGATAGTAATAGAATTTACATTGCCCTGTATTATGTAGTTTCAAGTAATTTGGGACTGTCAAATTGTATATCTTGGTGTCTGGTAGTGCTGAAGCAACAACCAACTAAACTGAATGGTGATCAATCATGATTATGGGGGGGGTGCATCTTAATGGATGTTGCAACATTGACAATCAAACTGGCAGAGTGGCAGAGCACAAATTTACCTTGTATTCTCATTGCTAATGTGACACAAGTTTAATGTTATCTCCAAGAGTGGACTTTACAATTATGGGACTTCAATAGAATAATCATCAGAAGTGAACCAAAGCAGCTTTTGGCTCATAAACTCACATACAGCCATGTCTGCCATTGTGGCAAATAGATGGTGATCACTCGTTATTTGGTTTGTGTCAGACTAGTCATAGATGGAACAGACCATGATTTTGGGTATGAATCATGCTATTTAGTTCACAAGGTCTAGAAAGTAAAAGAATATTAAATGACATCAATTGTCAAGCAATAATGTATTGCCACAAAATAGCTAAATTGCCAAAATACAGCAATACCCACTAATCACCTAAATTTGAATTTATTACTTGAAAACTCTACAAAATTATGAAAGAGATATTTATTAGAAAATCAAAAGTAACAAATAAACATCAAGCAAGTATTGGGATGACTTTATTGTAATGTTGTGGCATGTGATCAAGTGATAGTTGGATGTAGGTTCATTTTATTATCTTCCTGAAAATTTTTACTATTTTATTGAAAAAAATACAATAAGGATGAAGCCAAGAATATATTTTATCCAATGCAAAAAGTCAAGAATATTTTTTTTACGAAATCAGATGGCAATTTAAAAGAGTGCTGACAGCCATTGATCTGGTAGTCCCTATTTTCAATGAAAGTAAGTAACAGTAAGTTATACCATCAACAACCACCATTGAAATCAAAATTATCCCTGTGATATGAACATGAAAAATAAGTTGCAGAATGAAAAAAGAAACAAAGTATGACAATACCATCATTATAAAAACATGGAACCCTTTGGTGCATTTTTTTTGCTCCTATTGTTGAAAGTAAAAAAAAGCTGGTATTGAATGCATTTGAGATATATAAGATAGAAAACAAATTTTTTGTTACTTGTATTCAGAAAATTCATACTATTATCATACTAAGTATTTTATAGATGTTGTAAAAAAGATGCATCTATAGAAAGCTCTCGTGAAGAGCAACCAACATATATTTCGTAAGGGTCTTTGGGAAGTCGTGGGAAAATATTTAACAACCAAACAGGTTAGAACACCGAAATAGTTCAACTGTCAATCGTGGTAGCCAATCCGAAATCTTGGTGTGCATGGTTTGCAGTGACAAAAGTGCTTACTTAGGAGGATTGGCCCCTTAGAAAGCTTGGCAAATATCATTTGCTTGCAGCAACTTGATTGGTATAAAAATGACCGTCTATTATTCTGTCCAAACCTCAATACTAAATTACTTTTTGGCTAGTTTTAGAGGTGCAAGACAGTCTAAAGTTCAGGTTTTATTAATTGGAAATTCAAGCCCAATTATTCTAGTTGTATGGTCAATTTTCGCGTCTTTCGACTTGGCTTTCATCAACCAAGAACATGTATTCCGGTCTAGTTCATAAATCAAGCTGTCTTTGTTAATATTGGCTAGCCTCACAATGGGGCCAATTCTCAGCATTTATTAAGCACATCTGTTCAGGTCATAATTACATTCCAGCTTGAAGTACACAGCTAACTGAAACACATGACATGGACTCAAAAGGCAAATTGTCAAACTATTTTGGTGGTTTGCCAACGTCCAGTATGCTTTCATAAGACAGTTGCCATATTAAATTATTAAAGATGATACAAAAAATACACTCATTTTTTTCTTCTTGAGTGACACGCCTTTATGTTCCTTCAAAATGAACTGCATGATGAGTGGCCAAATGGGCCAAGTAAGGGAGGGGTGTGTTTCCACGCGAATGATTCCTAACCCCTTCTGACTATGATGCTCAGAACCAATGCACTCATCATTTCATTATTTTACAGACAGTTTGGTGAGTTGCAAAAGGTGCTGAACGGCAAAAACTGCAACGAAAGTTAACATTTTCGAAATCCACTTATATTGAATTGAGAAAAGTTGAAATCGCAATAATGGGCAGCCAATTGGGATTCAATAAATAGCAACAGTATTAAAACTCAAAAATTATCTTTTTTTAATTCATAACTTTGGAAACAAAATGAAAATATAAAGGAATGTGAAAAATCTACTAGTTCCTCGAACTTAAAAAAATGTAAGAAAAGTTGACGAAATATGGTGATCATCGTGAAAGTATTGTCAAAACAGACTAGTCCTTGTCAGACTCATATGCCTTGACTAAACTGGCGAACTTTTGGGCTAGCTTTGAGTTGCCTTTGACTTGCATGTTTGGCTCGACCCGTTTCTTGATTGTCGATGCATGGCTGTTGGAACCATTATTTGTATTCCTGCCATCCACATTATTTTTGTGGCCACTTGTTCCAAAATCATCCGAGATGTAGGAAATGTCTTGTTCAATGTCTCCCATTCGTTTGCTAGTAGGTGTTGCTCGGTCAAAGATGACATTGACATTAGAAAAAGCGTTTGAAAGTACAGGTTGGTCATATTTTTCGCCTTTAGCAGCAATTTCATCTTCGAAGCTGATATCAACATTTGAAAATGCTTCGGAAATTGCGTGTGGAAGAGCCGAAGTGTAGACAGGGTCAGGTGAGTGTTTGTTTGAACCCGTCACAGAAGATGCTATCTTCAACTTCGGCTGCTCCATTGTTGTTCCATTAGTCTTTTCATCGGCAAGACGGTTCGTAACGGGGTTTCTGTTATTGCGGTTTTGTTTAGTCATTTCATTTTCAAGCTTTTCAAATTTGCTTCGAGTCTCGTTGAAGTAATCATTCTTTGGAATGGATACCCAGGCACTGTCAAAAATGTCAGCGTCCTCAATGTCTGTGCTTTTTCCCTGAGATTCGCGTTGAGAGTGATGATTTGTATGAATCAATGGATGGTGAAGATTTGGACCTCGTGGTGTAACTTTTGGTGCTTCTCCGGTTTTTGACAGGCTGTCTGAGTGTGAAATCGATATTTCATACTGTATTCCTTCAACTGTCTTTTTTAAGCGTCTTTTACTTGGAGCAAATGAATCAATGCCAACATCATTTGTTGAGTTACTTGTCGGAGTGTCAGGGACATTGGTGTCATTGACCTGGTTACTACGATCAGAATTTGGCTGGGACTTTTGCTGACCAAAATCATTGGCTCCTGGATTTTCCGAAATTGTTTGAATATCCTTTCCTTGAGAATAATATCTTGGGTCCGTTTCCTTCTTAGAAATGGTAGAAACAAACGTATTGGCAGGTGCACGTTTGTCGACAGGTCTGAGATGACGAGCAGCAAATCTATCTGCTGGTGTTTCTTTCTTTCGAGTTGCCTCTGAAACAGACTGGTAAGTTGGATTCGTCATAGACGAAACTGTAGANCCTGCAGCTTGCAGGGGTGTGCCACTGTTTCCCTCGGCTTTGATAATTGAATCAATTGCAGCAAGAGCTTCCGCAGGATTTGAACGACTAACAGCATTGATTCGTGCAATAAGGTCTGACACAGACGCTCGACTATTCATTGCATTAACAGGCGATAATTGAGACTGGTGAAAATTGTGATTGCTATCTAACACACATTCTACTTCATCATTTCTGACATTGCAATCGATCATTGCCTTGTTTTTATTAACAGAACTAGGCGAAGGAACAGTACGCATTCTCGAGCCGGAAGAAGCCAAGACATTAACTCTATTACGGCGGTGAGAATTTTGGTGTAGTCTTGAGATACTAGTTTGAGTATGATGAGTTGAGCCGTAGCTCTCTTGAGGAGTTGTTATTGCTGTTGTCTCTGCAGTAGAATCTGTATTATGAGACAATACTGCAACGCCTTTTGGTGGAGATTGCTTAAATTTGGAAACGGGCTTCCATGTATTTTCGCCGTGAACACTCGATCGATGCCCAGCAGCCAAAGCAGCTGCATGAATGAATTTCGACTTAAACATACCGCTCCCAGCAGAGCCAGATGTATTACCAGGCGAATTAACATTGTCAGTCCATCCATGCCGAATGTCGCCAGAGCTTTCAAAACTTTGAGCGTTTGGGAGTATTGCTCGCAGACGTTCGTTGTGATCCCATAGACGACGGCGTGCGTCTTCAACGGTAATTGGAGGCTCATGATGATGATGCCCGTTATTGCTGACTGAAGTATTTGACGTACTGTTACCAACATTATTTTCTGAGTTGTACCCGTCAGGATGAGTCTTAAACTGTGGATTCTGCCCATGAATTTTGCGATGACTTCGAGGCTCGGGGGGGAGGCTTTTCACTGCACTGCGTCTCCACTTCTCTTCGACGCTCCTCCTCTGCTCCCTCCGTCGCTCCCTTCGTCGAAGTGCTGTGATGCGATTGGCTCTCTCTTCCCAAACACCAAATGCATTCCTCTCATTAGATTGCGATGGGGGGTGTTGTGACTGTGGGACGAATCGCTGACGACGGTGTTCAGGATTGAATTTCCCCTCCCATTCCAATTTCAGAGAAGCAACACTTCCGCTCACAGTTTCCTCGTCAAGAAGAGATGGGTAGTCTGATGATGGAGACGCTTCGGTTGCGCCAAGTTGATTTGCTTCATTGTGTAGAGAGTGGTTCAAACGTACTTCATTTTTGTCAAACTTTTGAGTATTGTCGGTTCTATTGATATTATTCATTCCTTGATCTTTCTCCAGTGAAACAAAACCAGGCTCGCGCTCCTGGTAAGAGTGGTTTTCCGAGTCCCTCCAAGGAACTCGCGATGGTCTCTCACAACTTAAAGATCTCGAACGCTGCTCTGTATCATGCCTCAGCGTGTAATTCCGCACTCGGTCCAATACAGAAACTACACTTTCCTCTCCTTCTCCAATGCCATCATCAAAATGTGTTTGATTTTTGGTTTGGATTTGGTTCTGATGTGATGAAGTTTTGTCAGCCACTGTCTGAGAATCAGCGCCATTAACAGGGATCATCAAAAGTTTATTTTTTCGTTGAATTTGGTCAGTGCGATTACAGAGAGTCTCGATAGGAGAGAAGTTTGATGGGTGGGGCTGCCGTTGAGATAATGTACGATTATTGTTGCTTTTGCTTGATGTAATTTGTTGCTTTTGATCTTTGACATTTTCAGCACTGGAGTCCCCCCTGTGATTTTTCTTCTGGTGTTGCAAAAGAAACGCACGTTGCCTTTGATAGAAATGATGCCTGCTTATGTCTTGCCAGTCAGGCTGTTGCTGATAACTTTGTTGGATATTCGAGGCGGTATTAGATTTGGCATCTGTCAGGGGATATAGATCGTGACTGCTGTCTGCATTTTGCTGTTGACGCTCTGGTCTTTCTGGTCGCTGCTTTGAATGATGCTGTATCTGCAGACTTTCTTGCATTTCATTAGCCATCTCGCCCTCGAAATAGTTATGTGGTAGGACTTTTTTGTCGTAATGCCCTCGTGATGAATAAGAATTGTGCGCACCTTTCACAGTTTCACGATTGTCGCATTTTCCACTGGTTTCTCTACCACGATAGTGTCTCTCATCAGAGGGAAATTCATGGGGAGAAACAACCCTTGAAAAATTGAGAAGACATGGCGTATGTTTCATATGTCCGTAACTATCCTGCACGACTCCATGTTCAAAATCATAGCAGTCTGGTCCATTTTCACCGATGAATTGCTCAGAACAAGCCTCGTTGTATGGATGGTTTTTGTAATCAAATAAGAGGTGAGATGAAGGGCTTTCTTCAAAACCGTTATCATTTGGCTGGTTGGGATGTTGTCTGCGGTGAAGAGTGGGTGGAGAAGGAAGATTCGGGGACGACTGAGACCGAGAATACTGGTGATGCTGAATAGGCCGTGTTGTTTCACCCATGTTGTGCAAGTATTGCTGATCGGGTTGATGCCTCTGCCATCGATGCGTTGGGATCTGCTTTTCAGAGGGTGTAACCAAGTTATATTTGGGGTTGTGCTGATTCTGAACTGCTCTTATTCTACCTTGTTCCTGGTAGTGGTTGAAAGTGTCGATGGAGGAGTGCTTAGTTTTTGAATAAGGAATTTTCGACAATCTACTGTCGTGGTAGGAGTTACTTTGTCGAAAGTTTTCTGGTTGGGCTACGTCTTGACCCCTCGTCCCCCTATTTTCTCTCTTGGGATTTGAGTCATCGAGATCAAAAGCTGTGGTCGCATATGGAAGAGGGTGCGATTGAACGTAAGGATCACTGAGCGATGAATATGTGTTTTGGGGCAAATGCTGCGGTCGCCTCTGTGTTTCCTGAAGAGTAGAGTCTTGCTGCTGATGCAACTGCTGCTGTTGTTGTTGACGCTTCCGTTCTTCACTACGCCTCCTCATTTCTATTCTGCGCTGCATCATATTTTGCCTCTTCTGGGACAGAGCAAGCTTCGTGCTTGGTGTAGGAGGCGTCGATGCATATGACACGGACGGGGTGACACCCTTTTCAGCGCGTTGCCCATCTCTCATTCTTGGTATTGGTTCGTTTTCCAATGTTGCCCAACTCCCTCCATTACAATTCCCATGGTGTACAAAAATATTTCTGGAGCGGGACCTCTGGGGACCTACTTCCTCTCGCATTTGATTTTCCACTTGCTTGTTTGTTTGGTGCTGACGATGCTGTTCCTGGAAGAAGTGGCCATTCGTGGATGTCCCTCTTCGTTCGTGCCTGGCAGAACCCTGGACAGTTCCCAGACTGACATAGTGGTAGCCTGTAGATTCCGACCAGGACATTCTGCTCCCATACCGCGGAAAGTGATGAGCAAAAACTCCTCTACACAAAATCTACTGGGATAAGAACCCCATAGTTTCACTATGATTACTATTTACACAAACAGAGGGGTGGACAGGTGACGGAGCCGCCATCATTGTGAGTTTGGCTGGTGTGCAAACATACTTACAGGTAAGTAGGTGCAAACAGCCAGGTACAATCTCCTATCCTACTTAGTAGTACTACTCCTACAGTTTTTATTGGAGGAACTTTTTTCACACTCCGGAGTGTCTTACACTCCAGAGTTTTGTGCCATGGCTTTCCGCACTCAGGTCTGTAGAAACCTACCTAACAGCACTACTCCATGCATTGTACACTTCGGCGGTACATCCTCGACTTGCAGGTGGGATGTACGTGACGAAGTCGTGTACACTACTTTATTTAGTGTTGGTTAACGGTCGTAGTTTTTTAAGACAAATCTAACTCATGTATGTAGAAAATTATTTTTATTATGGCACATAGTTCTTATGGTACTTTATTCTACCTAATTGAGGAGTAATTAGAGGTACTTGCCAAAGAACAGTACAACACGGTAACAAACCAAAAACAAATTACTTCCAGATTTTGCTGTCACAATGAACGAATAAAGCCAGGTCTTCCCCCCCCACCGATAAATCGTCAACAACAATTCCGAAACCCACAACATCACATGAGCTGATCGCTCCGTCGCCGACAGCCTGCGGAATTGGCACGGCAACACTCAACAAGGACAGCAATTTGGCACTTATGCTTGAGCACCCCACGAGAGTAGCGATTTTAAAGATGGAAAGATCTATGCCAACAGTGATTGTCCCACCATTTCGGTTCCTTTGATCGGCGTCCGCGATGCTACACCAGCGGCACCTCTGACAAATGCTACAATTTCTACTACGACAATGATGTCTCTCGCCGGTTCGCCATTGGAAGTCGCAGCTATCCACTTCCCGCTTTCTCAAATCAAATGTTGGATCACGTTGCTGCTTCAAATCAATCAACAACAATCTCACTCCAAACTAAGTTGGATGGAATGGACTCCCTGTTTCCGGTGGCTGGGGCGCTAGCGATTCGGCTGCCAAGACGCATGTGGGAACCGCCACCCAACAACAACATGTTGCAGTGATGGGGTTTGATAATTGCTTTTGAACGGCATCAGCATTTTAACTAATTTTGTTGGGCTGTCTTGTGCCGAGACATTTGTTGCCTATTTGACTGGTAGGTCAAACTGCTTGTTTCGTATGGGTTGTCATGACGTGAGTTGTTGACATTTACTGTTTACAATACCCATCCACGACAAAGCTAACATTAAATAAAATAAATAAAAGAACATAATCTGATGAGTTCGAAATGAAAAACTTTAACAGATCACGGGACAAAAGGGGAAATGAAAAACGATTAATTCTAATATGCTTTTGTTGATGCATTCATTATTTCTATTTTACATTTTTCACACCATAACAAAAGAAAACTGATTACAATAGAGCTTCGTCGTTGTCCCTTCTGTTGGTGTTGTGATAGCTGCCGCTTTTTGCGAGGATTGTGTTCGTGAAGTCAACGGCAGATGCATCCTCGAAGTTGCAACTGCTAGAATTGCTGGTTTCTAATTTCGCACGTTCGAATGAGTAATAATTGCCATTGCCTTAGACGTCGCAATTGCCATTGTGTTGGATGCTGGCTGTGCTGTCTTCTGTGTAAAACTTGCCCAATTTGTCCAACCTCTTACACTGCGTACACCGGATGGCGGGGATGGTAATCGAAGCTGTAATGGCGGTTGTAGCGACGGTTGTAGCGTCGGTTGTAGCGGCGGTTGTAGCATCGGTTGTAGCGGCGGCTGTAATGGCGCCTGCCATGACGGTTGCAATGGCAGGAATTAGAAACCAGGGGCCAGAGGCATCAACTGCCGTAGACAACAGAAGTGTGTCATCTCTTCTCGCAAATGGCGATGGTTTCCAATAGACCACAGTTGTTGGATGAGTAGAGGGATTTTTAAGTTACCCTACACCTAGCAAATGCATTGACAGGCACGGGGAGTCCACCTCTCCACTCCCCATGATTGACAACAAACAACAATGTTTATCGCTGCCGATGTTTTGTATGGGCGTAAGGTATCGATGATCGCTGCACACTGCAGAAGATGTTTTGTACTGTAGGGCTTTATCAATGTGCAATGCATGGGAGCCGCATTCATAACACGAAGTGGAAGTACAGCAGTATGTAGCTGAGGTTTGGTCGGCAGTATGATAAGGAATTGATGGGTGTTGGTGTTGGTGTTGGTGGTGTGGGTTGCAATTTGCAATTGCAATTTTGTTAGAATTATCATAGTGGCATCATGGTGGTGGCAGGTGGTTGGGTCAAAAAAAGTGTGAAAATTCGTGCTTTAGATTTGTCTTAGAGGGGGCATATATAAATCATAGGAAACAGTTAACACTAAATAAAGCAGTCCATGCGCAAGCGCATGGATTTGCCTTGCTTGCAAGTCGCCAATCCATCCATGTTTACTCGGGACTGACTGGAGCAGTGACAAGTTCTTGCCTCATTCACTTGGAGTGATATTATGAAACAATTCCTTACAACATATAGTGTTATAATCTCTACTTTAAAGGGACTTGCATACCTAGGTACAATACAGCAACCCTTGAGAGCTCCACCTGCAGATTTGATTGGGGATGCAGAGTGAAGCTAAAAAATGGCATAAAAAAGTGATTTAGTGAGGTAAACAGAGGAAAATTTTAACAAAAATAACTTTTCTGACCCCACCCCATGTTTTTTAGTTTGATATTTTTGCAAAAATAATTGCAACAGTTATTTCGCTTTTAGAAAAGTAAATATTCTGAAACATACCAATTCCTATGTTAAAATTATGTAGAAATAGAAATCAGTGATTTTTTATCTTATCAAACAGAACAACTATGGAATGATAAATTTTATTGTTTAGCTTCTATTTGGGACATCACTAACAATAAAAAGAACCCCAAAAGCCATTGGAAATGTTGTGGCAGGCCTGGAAATCATCTACATGCTACAGCAAGATGTACAAAGGAGTAGAAGACGTATGGTACTAGTACTACCATAAGGTAAGATTTCATAGTGTACTTACAATATTGTACCATGATGGAAAACTGATGGAAAAGATTATTTTTTAAAAGAGTTCACAGCTAGCAAGATCCAAACAAAAAAATCATCATGTTTGCATCTGGTTCTAATAGTATTAAAGCCTGCGCTCACTGCTACTCCACTGACCCACCCCCTCGTGCTTGTGCTGGAGTTTGTGGAGGCAGTGTGGCATATTGCAATCGAGAGTGCCAGATTGCCCATCGTCCCCGTCACAATCAAGTTTGTTGGAAAAAGGCAAATACTGATACTTTCACGATTCCTAATCCTAAAAATGAAGGCCAGTTAATTCCATTGCGTGCTTTTCACAAAATGGATGGCTTTAATCGCAGTGGTTTGCTACTCAATTATTCCGACCATCTTGGAGAGGAACTGACTCGCCATTATGTCATCGAATATTTTGGAGAAGTCGACGATGAAAATGGCTGGAATGCGAAGGGACTTTCGACGGTGGGCTGGGCAGTCGTTACTAGTCCAGTGCACGATGATACTGACAGAGCAAGTCTCAAACCAGGAGAGGCAGTTTTCAATGTAACGAAGCATGAAGTCGAAGTGAAGTCATTGATTGATGCTGGTATCATCAAAGATACTGGTAGGCGCATTAAAATTGGATACTACTCTCCTCATCCTGTTTGTCGCCTCAACATCCCTGTTCACCATGACAACGTGGAATAGTGGAGGGATTGATTATTTGCCATTTATATCTTCAGTGATCATTCCATTTTCTTTCATGCGATGCCGTAGTCCTGCGCGACCCGTGAGATGGGGAATGCTTCGAAAAGAGAGTCATATCTTTATTCTTCATAGAATTTTAAAAACTGCATAAAAAATAGTAGTAGTAACTGCCATATTTCAACAGAAATCTAATTGATAGTAGATTTCAATGAAGTATGAAGTCCATCGCAAGACTTCGGAACTATTTTCTACAAGCTGGACTCTGTAAACATGTCAGATGTTGAGATGGCATGCAACAAGAACGTTGAACGAAATAAAATACATTTCAGAGTACAGGATCAAAGGATTAGTTAGGAATCGAATCAGATTATTGAAATTTACTTCATCAGGCAAGGAGAAGAAGGGAATTTATTTTGTACAAAAGGAAAGTGCCGAAATAGGATACTTATAATACAAAAATTAGCAAAAACTTTACCCCTCCCATCTTGCTTGTTTTTTCAGTCTAGTCTATTTCAACTTCATCGCAATTTACAATTTCTCCCGCTTCTAGTCTTCTTTCCAACTCTATCAACTTCGCAACACCCTCTACCATGACATTAATCAAGTGAACTTCACTCTTGCCCAGCCTCTCCGCATTCGAAATGTCAAACACACCAGTATACTGCCGATCTGTTTCGCCGTATTTGCCCCTTACCTCCAACTTCAAGCGCTCTACCAACTCAAAAAACCCTGGTAATCGCCCCAAATTCACTAAGCGTACGTGCACGCTTGCCCTCATTGTTGTTCCAACATTGGTTGGACAGCTCGTCAAATAACCCAACCTGGAATCATATGCGAATTGCCAACCTCTACTTCTCAATTCCCGCTCCAACTCTCTTACTCCATTCATTAACGTGGTGAATACTCCCTGAATATCTCCTCCATTCCTCAAACACATGATGCGCAAATGATCTTCTTCATTGACCCAAATCATAAAATCTGGAGTTTGGGTCTGTAAATCAGTTACGTTTGCATAGAGTGCTCGTCCATCTGGCCAATCTCGCCCAAGTCCAGAGGCGATTGTCCATTCGTTAGGGTTGTCAAAAAGGATGTGGCGTTCGATGAGGTCGAGGTTTTGGTTGTTTGTCATGGAGAGGAGGGACGTGAAAGATCCGTTGGAGAGTGTTGGAAGTTGGAACTTTTCAGTGCAGTCATGAATGAGTTTTTGGACCTTTTGATTCAATATTCAAGTAGATGAAGTCAAATCAAATTTGATTAGAGAAAAAAGAAAAAATGAAGCATATTGCAACATGTGAAGTCTGAAATTAAACAGCAAACTCCAATTAGAGAGCTACTCACCTCTCGTCGGTCACTTCTGGACATGGTTGACGGGAATCTAACCCCATAGAGCGATCGAGCAACGCGTATCCGCGTACTTACAATATACTTTCCCTCTGGATCTGCCTTACGGTCTGTAACCAATAGAGGATTGTTGATAATCGTAGATCGTCTTTGCAATTTGGTTTTTGGCTTATCTTCAAAACAATTTGCATCTGATGACGGAAAGGTATTTGACTTAGATTGTGATGACGATGATGACTTTTTCTCTTCAAACTCTTCGTCGTCATCAAGGAAGTCATCGTCATCATCAGTGTCAGCACCTCCACTTTTGATGATCCCGAAACCATCATAATCTGTAAGTTGCGCTTTAGGAAGACTTGCACCACCACCTCCACTGATATCTTTCCCTTCTTTGCTCTTACCAACACCATTACTTCCACGTTTGAAAAGGTAGCTCTCTTTAGGCAACTCTGGATCCATGAAATCCTCATAGTTGTCAATCCCATGATATTCACTAATAATTGGATCCAACAAATCTCGAAACACAGTGTAACACTGATCATCACCCACTAACACACCCACCCTTCTTGGAGGATTAGCCCCAATGGGCAACGATACACCAGCACGAATAATATCTTCAATAGTGGTTCCAAAATCAGTTTTTCGAGTGCGGAGTTCATGCCAGAGTTCGGGTGTGAGATATTTTCTAAGGAGGGATCGATGATAGGGTGTAAAGGCGGGATAGTCATTGTCTATTACATTTGTTTCGCCACCGCCATTCTCATCTATATTTGTAGCGCCGTTGTTACTTTTGCTGTCTTTTCTGTGGGACGCTTCTATTCCGCTCCTGCTCTCTCTGTCATTGTTGGAGCTATTTCTAGTACGAAATGCAGTTTCATTTTCGTGCTTCATGGGCATATCATTGGCCAACGATTGCGTGGCAGATGAGTTTTCCATTTTACTTCCTTCTGATTGCTTTTCCTCGCATTTTTCTGCATCATGCCTTTGGTTCCCTGCCCTTCGTTTCGCTCCTGTCGTCCATCGAGCAGCTGCAGCAGCCGATGCTGCTCGTTCGGCGGCTGCATCACTGGTGGCAATGACTGCAGGAGAAGCTGCCAGGATGGTTGGATTGGAATATATTCCGTGAGAAATTTGAGTTATTTTTGAAATGTTTTGCTGAGATGAAATTGACGAAGTAACAGAAAAAAGATTCGTCCCAACAATGCTAGCATTGGGATATGCCTGATGGACTGGCGAGACTGATGAAATTGAATGGAGGCAGACCTTTGGGAGAAGCCACGCCTTTGGCTTTAAACCATCCTCGAATGACCCTTCTTTTTCCTTCTTGTCGAATGAGGTGACAGGAACGGAAGGAAGCAATGCTTTCGACAGATTCAAATTGGCAGATGAGCGATCATTAGGAGTCCCAGAATGCCCAACGCCGTTTTCATCTCCAACACTGATTGATGTTCCTAGCAGCTGGCTTGCAGCCAGGTTTATTGTCCTTAACGGAGGCGTCTTCATGTTGATGGTTGCCCTTTTAATTTTCGAATTGCAGGCTCTATCTGAGCTCTCACTGACTGTTGAAAAAAGAGAAATAAATGAAGGAAAACTGAAAAGGTCTCTCATTCAAACTCAAACCAGCTCATCAAACCAGAAACCAGCCAATGAAATTGAAAATCGGAATGGAAATCTGTGGAAAAATGAAAAATTAATGCAAAAACTTTGGCGATAACATTGTCTATTATTATTTAGCTTTTTAAGTATTCACAAGGGTCACGGTTCACAGTTCACGGTTTACGGGGCTTTGCTCTGTGCAATTCAAATTGATTCAAATAAGGTAAGTGAGTACAACTTACCTCTTACTCTTACTTACTTAGAGAGGAGTATTTTAATCAGTTTTAAACCTGGGGATCAATTTCAGTTTCAATTAGGTCATGGCCTTTCACAAGCAATAGTTGAGGTAAAGACCCAGAGATATCATATCTAAGATACATACATAATTTTTACTATTCCTACATAGAATTATAGATATTGAAAGCTTTTTCACAATTGAAACTTCAACAACCTTTTGCACATCATGCCATATCGATTCTGCATCAAAAATTATTCAGAACTGCCACATTTTCTCGTGGCAAAATGAAAAAGCTTACAAAATTCCAGTTACATCATCATTGACCTCTAACTTTGTCTTCATTAATGAATATGCTAATCACACCCTCTTATGGAACAAACCAGAAGGCATCTTGATAATAACATCAGATCGGAAGAGC
>JALLOT010001106.1:0-12681 GCA_036939595.1 Thalassiosira livingstoniorum | reverse complement strand
TCTGAATGGTCTGCAGTTACTAAGAGCAAGCCACACTGAGCAGGTTTTTAGTATTCAGGATCGGTACAACCAACTTGCTGATTCTAACTCTTATCGAGGTGCATTTCAAAGCATCCAGTCAGTATGGCTTGGTAAAGACAAAACAAGTGCACTTGGGTTCATTCAAATTCCTGAAAGCTGGTCTCATTTCCATGATACTTTTTATCATGCCCACCCTGCATTGCTACAAGCCACCTTTCAAGTGATTAGATTTGCGAATAGTGCCAAAGAGCGTGCAGCCTTTAACTGGGAGCCAGCTAGAATATCTCGTTTGGTAATGAATCGCCAATTAAAGATCCAAAACGGCTTTTCAATTTGGGCACATGCAGTGTTGCTCCATAATGGAAGGGACGAAAAGTTGTATAACATAAAAATTTTTGTCGAAAGTGAATTGTTCATGTGCATTGATGAGATATCTTTTCTACGGCGCGGAAAGAAAAAATCAGACAGAGCTCAACAATCAATTTCATGTGCACCTATTCAAAATGAACCTGTTCAAAGACAAGGTATCATATCAAATTTTGATTATGCTATTGAATCCTTATTTGGGGCGAATGTGAACTACGATTCAAGTTGGGATGATATCGGAATGACCGATATGGCATCTGTCGAGTTGCGAGGCATGATATTTGACTCTTTTGGAGTGTCTCTTGAGTCAAAATGGGTTGAAAAATTTCAAAATCCTGCAAACCTCAGAGCCTTTTTAACAGGAAAGGAAGAATTTGATGCTGTCGTGGAATCATTTTTTGGAAAGGGTGTGGATTATTCATTACCTTGGCAAGATGTTGGTATGAATAGTTTGATGTCCATTGAGTTCCAAGATACACTTCGTGATACTTTGACTGTTGTTTTGGAGACCAATTGGCTAGATACATACCCAACCCCAAATGATTTACTGGACCATATCCTGAAGAATGAGAGTGTACCCTTGGAAATTGCATCCCTGCAGCTTCAAAGAGTTTCCAGTCACAATTTGTCATGGATAGAATCGACGGCCCTACAAGCATGTGGAGTTGTAGCAATCCTGCTCGTCATCTCATTTTGCTTACTTTTGGCTTTGCATGTTGGAAATTCTATTGACACCAACCTACACAGCAATGTGCTGGGATGGGTTTTGATGCCTTTTCTGATTCCAATTTGGATGCTTTCCTATTCCATTGCTGTTGTAATATTGAAATTGATACTTGTATGGAAGTTTAAAGAGGGAGTTTTCGAGGTTTTCTCTCTTTCTTACATCCGTTGGTGGACTTTAGACAGGTCACTTGACATTTGGGAAGTTGCAGTGGGACGGTTCATCCTTGGAACACCGCTAATTAATATTTTTTACATTCTCATGGGTGCAAACGTGGATGTGACTGTTTGTTTTGATTCATTCATACGTGAGTTTGATCTTGTATCAATTGGCAAGGATAGTTCTATTGAAAGTTCTATCTATTGTCGAAAGTTTGGAACTTGGAACAAGGAAAACCCACCAACAATTCGCTACCGAAAAATCAATGTAGCTGAGAAGTGCACTGTAAAAGGAATGTTATCACCTGGGGCATCAGTTGGACATTCTTCTTTGGTGGACAGCTTAGCTTGTGTCCCTGAATGCGCTATAGTCCCAGCTCAGAAGCAGGTGTCATCAAATCCTGCAGTCATAGCTACCAATGAGGCACCTTGTCCCAGCTCACCATATTGCTGGTGGAAAGTTGGCATTCTCAAACTTTTGTGGCTGGTTTTTGAAATGTATCATTTCTCAGCCATCATTGCTTTTGGGGATAATATTTGGGGAAAAACTGTGCCCCTTAATTGGCGTTACGGGCAGCCAACAAAGTGGATGGTACTCTTCTTATGGTTCTCATTCATATCAGTATTTTCGAGCATCTTTCTCAAATGGATCTTGATTGGCAAGAAGAAAACTGTTGCTTTCGAGCAAAAAAGTTTGTGGAGGAAAGTTGCTGATGACTGCTGTGATTGGCATTTTGTCAACAATACAAACTTCCTATACCAAATAAGCTACTGCTCAAAGCTATGGAATGTCGTTCTTATGCTACATGGACTAGACATGGACTTCAGTTCATGGGTGTTTGCTGATCGTTATGTACCATCAAAAGTGGATTTGATTCAAATCAGAAAATCCATGGTGTCTGCAGTCTCATTCACAGGCAGTAATCACGCCAATCAAAAAATAACAATTTCTTGTAGCAGCATTGGGAATGGATGCAGTATCTCAAATGGTGCATCAATGAAAAGTATTATCATATTTCCATTAACGAACATCAATGCTGGTGACCATGAAGGAAATGAATCCAGCGAGCGCAACACAATAGCTAGCTTATCCATGGGCAAAATTCTTATCCAGGAAACACTTCTCTCCCTTCTTTTTTTCCTGAACTTGGTTTTAATTTGGGGATCATTTATTCCAAGCTTTGAATTGTGGCTTGCAATCAATCCGAATTCTGCAGGAGTGATTGCAATCACACTTGCACTTTGCATCATTGTTCATGTTGTTATTTTTAGTGTTATCTTTTCTCTTTACGAGCATTTCACTTTATGGAATGCTATTGAAAAGAATCGGCCATGGAGTTTAGTCTATTACTTTGGTGGCATGCATATGGGGTCTTTCCTCTATAATTTTACCTTCTTGGCAATCTTCCGAGGAAGTCCCATGTTTAATCTGCTCATTTGGATTATGGGTGGGTCTTTTGAGGGCTTATGGAAGAAGTCAATATTGTTGCCTTCTTACACTCGTGAGCATCGTCTCATCACCATTGCTGAGCACACAATAGCAGACTGTTCTGTCATTGAGAGCCATTATGGAGTATATGGAATAATGAAACTTGGACTTTGCAGAATTGCTGGTACCATCCATCCTAGGACAATTGTTACGAATGCATGTTTGGATGGTCAAGAATCTGGTCCTTTGAGAGCGTGTGTTGGGACTCACAATTATGAAAAAAGATCTTGCAAGGAATATTCACGTACAGTCAACTATGGAAATGATGATGTCTCCTATCCAACTGGATTTGCTTCAAGTCCTTCCCTACCAAGCTCTCCTCCAACAGTTGCACTTCCAACGCAGACGGCTCCACCATCATGTCAGCCATGCAATAATCCTGTTTAATGTTTAATCAACTACTCTTCAAGACAAATACTCATTACTTTTATGACATAAAATAGATTCCCATCTAGTAAATGATATCATTTGCACGTAATGTTACCCCAAATAAAAATTAAATGTGTTGATCTGAGCCAATTAAAATGGTATTTTTGCTATGTTTTATGATTCTGTGGAGAACGGAGGGAGCAAGCTCGGAGCTAGTGGAGATGTTGCCTTCAGAGGGAAGTGTTCACTGTGTATCTTCTCCTACAGATCCTACTGCAAAGAACTTTGAAACCAGACAATTCCACTCGCCCCCTTTCTCTGCACTACAAGTTAGCTACATCAAAACAATGTCAAACCTAAAAGACACAGGAGGTTGGCATTGGAATCAAATNACTGCTAGTTTGCAGTTAAAATCCCCAAACCGACCCCATTGGCAAGTACATGCTCCAGGGTGGGTTTGGGGATTTTAACTGCAAACTAGCAGTGAGAGGACTCAAGTGGAGGCAACGCAGGGTGCTGGATTTCTGATCAGCAAATTTATGAGCATGCCTGCAGAATCTCCTCCCACTCCCTACACTCCTTCTTTAACTCCTACTGCCAGCATGTACATGGACTGCAATTGCTTGACCCATGATGGTCTGCTGCAAGTTAGATCTGGATCTTGAATCCTTGGATCTATTTAACTTCAAGCTTCAACAATCCAAGATCCATCAATCCTCCCACTATTGCGATTCCTGATTCCTTCAGAAGCATGATTCCCTCCAGCTTGATGCATACTCCCTCCATTCTCCACAAAACAAAGAACTTTGAAACCAGACAATTCCACTCGCCGCCTTTCTGTGCACTATGAGTTAGCTACATCAAAACAATTTCATATCTACAAGACACAGGAGGTGGGCATTGGAATCAAATGTTTAGAACTTGATTCTCCCATTGCCTGATCCCACCGGCAAGTAAATGCTCCACCATCAACTTTCTCCAACACTGTCAATGAAAGAGAGAGAATGCAGGCAACCGTACTTTCCTAGCCAAATCACCACCAATATTCCTCCTTGTATCTAGAATTGGAAGTGAAGCATTTGGCAGGAAACATTGTGTCTGAACTGTTCAACCTGTTTGCAAATGTATTGCAGGAAGGCATATCTGGACCACCACCCAATGATCATGATTGTATACAATGGGCATTTGCTAATGAACATAGCCATTGCTGCCCTGGAACAAATAGAATATGTGCCTACATCCTCCTTTTTGATGCCCAGGATGTCCTCCCTGATTGCCGTGACAGCGCCCTGCAAGGCATTGATCATATCCTTGAAAGAGATATGTTCAAGTTCAATGCAGTCATAATACCAGACTGCAGAAACTGGTGTGTCCCAAGTGGCTCCTAGGTACCTCCATATCCTACAAGCTGCTGCCCATTGACAGACAGGGTGAAGAACAGGATCACCAGAAGCAATTTGTGTAACAATGTCCATCCTCTTGTTGTTCTTAAGAGACACACTATCAGCATATTCAAGCTGTGCCTTGCTATGTCTCACTTCTTTGCCATCATTAAAAAAACAAATATTGCACAACTGGAGGATATCTATCCTCCTAGCTATGATTGTGGGACTTTTAAATACTCACATGAGCAACATGCAAAGAAAAAGGCTCCAATTGCAGGTTCAGAGATGACTTTCTGTGTCTTGGTTGCCTGATTTAATGCTAGTTCTTCACCACACAGATCTGAATCGCTTTTTGCTGCTTTGGTGTGGGCCACGTGTTCTTCACTCCTTGGAAAAGGCATGATAGAAATCTGCCAAGCTTGCCATCTTTGTCTGCTGTTGGGTTGGACCAATGGTTGTTCCGGAAGGTCTGTGCCACACATATGAAACAGAATTTCTGACTGTGCTCTCAACCAGGGTGCCGTAAGTTGGTCCCAAAAATTGCCCTCCATACAGAGCCATGGCAAAAGTTCCAATGAGGGTGATGCATTGGTTTTTTGTGAAGCTGTCATGGAAGATGTATCATCCGAGGCCAACTGACTCACACCACTTACACCACCTGTCAAAGACATGAGCTTGGTCTGCCTGTGTTGCTCCTGTAACTGCTGCTTCACAGAGGCAACCTTTGCAACATGGATATCAGCCAGGGGCTGATTTCTACATATAATTGCACCGTTGACTCAGAGCAATTTTTGAGTCGTATGTTTCAAATTTGGCACAAGCGCCAGCTGGCGCGAGTGCGGAATTCAAAAAGTCAAACTCAAAAACCGCGTTGAGACCATAGTGTGATTATTTTTGTGATACCGCATGTGTGAGAGAAGATAAAAAAGCAAAAGGTACCCCGTGCACTTTTTTGTGTTCTCTGCACTAGTGGTATTACATTGGGAAGTGGAACTATCTCAAAGTAGGATGATAGCAGGGAAGGGACAACAGAACGCAAGATATTAGTGAGTTCTTCATCATCCTTATCATTGTCCTGGGAGAGAGCATCAGCCACCACATTGTCAATGCCAGGGAACCACTGACTGTAGTCCTTGATACCATATTCCAAGTAGCAACGTGCATGGCTGGGAGCCACATCAATCCTGACAGTGGCCTGAATGGGGTCTTATAATTCTTCAGTGAAGTTTGTCTTCCTTTACCACCCCTCTGAAGTTGTGCTATCTGTCGTTGAAAGAGCACAATCAACTTTGCTCAACCTGCTTGCCAAGAAGATGTCAAACCATGGGGTGATGATTAAAACCAAGTAATCCAGTAGATTATTGGAGGCTCCAAATTTGAGGTGCAAGGGGATGTAGAGCCTCCAAGCCCACCCCATGTGACTGTAGCCTCCCAGCCCCACTGGGCACAAATCAGCACAATACAAATGGGTAGGCTTAAGATAGGTGACTGGGTTCAGGCTGACTCCTCCTCTCTCCCCTTCCAGAAAGAAAAGCATGAGACAAAGGTCCTCACAGCATCTGTTGTTGATTTTGATGCATTGACTATTCTTAGCACAATGTTGCAAGTCTCACAGCTGACTCAGGAAATGGCGAACAAAGGGAAGAACGAAGAACCATGCTGAGATGAGCCAAACAACCAATGTTTTGTTCAAGCTCCTTTGCAGTAAAGAAGCCTCTTTCCAGTAGACCCTTCCTCAAATCCTGATTTCCAGATTTTTTGGGATCCAGCTGGAACTTGAAATTAAAAAGTCTGTCCGTATGACTGCCTTCCCTTGATTGGTGTTGGAATGCTACCAGGGGGCTACATATGTAACCAACCCTTACCAACCATGGACAGACCACTCACCTCTTGGAGTCCACTCATGGTAGTGCCAACTGCAGCAGCATAGATACTCTCATAATTATTAGCAACATCAGTTGCAGTACCATACCATGGCCTAAGAGCCAGTCTCAACAGTTGCTAATAATCTCTCCCCTTTTCTCCGCCCCCCAGCGTTGAGACACCGTGGCAACCCACTGAGCGGTTGCCCCCAACCACTTTCAACCCTCCATTGCTTGCTTGTGGCACCCCTTGCGTGGTGGCCTCTCCGCTATCATCACTCCAGGGTCATGACTGACATGGTCACAATTGTAGCCTACAAGGCACAAATTGGACACATTGATCCAATCCCCTTCCAACCCAGCACTGTCCGCAACCTACAAAACCAACTCATTATGGCATGCCAAAAAACTTTTTTTTGACCAGAACCAGTCCTTGGAATGGTGGGTGACTTAATGACAGATCAAGAGGTGGAATTAATTAAGGGAGTGGGCAATCATTGGGAAAAACCAACTGAACCACCCAACATGTCAGACTATGCCCCAGTGATAAACAATGCCATGATGCAGGAGATCAAAATGCAATGGAATATGGAATCCCGCCTCTGGCAAAACCTTCTCAACTTTTGGGCAGCATGTCGTAACATATTGGACAGATGCATTGATAAGGAATATAAACAGGGCCTACAGGCCTATGATGTCACTGGGTTTGGCACCCAAACACTCTGTCAGATCCTTTCTTTCCTCTGCTATACATATGGATTCCCCTCTGATGAGGAAATAGCCAAAAAACAAACCAAGCTCCTTCAGGATGTGGACCGTACGCATGGTGTGGAGGTCATGTTGCGAGGGATTGAGGTTGTCCAAATGTTTTGAATGGCCATCCCAGGTGGAGACCACTGTCTCTCTGAGACCATCCTTATCAGTCATGCAAAATAAAAACTGAAGAAGATGGGCATGTATGCTCAAGCTTTGAAAACATGGAATGATATGACAACAACGAACTGGGCAAATTTTTGCCAACACATAATCAAAGCATATAATGGAATGCTTGCACAAGGAGAAATCACAACCATGGAGCAACAGGGCTTTGGGACTGCATACAATGCAGCCAGTCCATTTGGCAATCCACCTCCCCCGGATGATGACGACTCTGGTATTTCCTCCATGTGGTCAATTCAGGAAGGTATCCAGGCCTTCACGGCCCGCCAATCTGCCACTGAGGAACAACTCAGCCGTCCCTCTGAGCATAGTTTGGCCCTCTTGGCCCAACAGAATGCCTTTCTCACCAACCTCATCCAGCCCATGCATATGCAACAACCCGTGATGGCAATGAATGCAATGGGCACTTGGGCTACTTTCACCCCAGGCCCAACCCCCATATCTGCCCCAATGGATTGGCAACCTCAACCTCCGCAACAACAACAACAACAGTTTGGTAGCAGCTCAAACATGGTGTACACACACGGACCCCGTGACTCCCAACAACGTGGCAGTCAGGGCTAACCTGACCAACATAACTCTTACCAGCGCCAAAACCAACGTCAGTCTCACCCCCAATACACCAACACAGTCAAAATTTCCCAATTTAAAATTTTGCTACAGCTGTGGGTATGATGTTGACCATTGGGGCACCCAGAGCCCCAAACCCAAACATAACCATATTGTCTTTGTCCGCTGTGAGGAAGCCCACCTAATTGATGGAGCAAGTATGATGGCACAACACAAAAGACCCTCCCTGATGGACATGGTGCTGGCGGTGGATGGCATGGCCCAAACCATTCCTATCAATCACATCAGAATGCTGGACTCCAGTCTAATTGGTACAACCCAAGCAATTGGAATGCTAGTGGATATCAGTATCCCCGCCAACAATACCAGGGAAATCATGGGTATCAATGGTGCTATTGACTCATAGGGGTGGCAGCAAACATGAATGGGAATAAATGTGACAATCATAGTTCAAATATTACTTTAGAAATCTCCAATGTTTTGCAGTTGTCCCCCACCCCTGCCTCTAATACCAGTTACAATCACTGTAGTGACAATGGTGAAACAATAGTAGCAAGTAATACAACAACCTCCAAATTCTCACAACCCCAACGTCCAATTTGCCCCACTAGCATTACCCACCCTACACACGCAAAGATTCTAGCACAATTCCTAGCACAAAACCAGCAATATGAGCAGGCCCTGCAGGCAACTGACACTAGCATACCTGGCAATCACTACATTTCCAACTCAGGTGCCACTGGAAATTTCTTGATACCTGGTGCCCCGGTTACTAACGTGACAAAAACTGACAACCTGATTTCAACCAAACTCCCCAACGGCAATACCATCAAATCAATGCACACCTATGATCTAGTGCTAGATCAACTCCCGCCAAATGCATGGCATGCCCACATAGTCCCCGGCCTAGTGCAGACCTCATTAATCATTCTCAGTCAATTATGTAACAATGGTTGCAAAATAGTAATGAATAAAACTGCATGTTACATTTATTTTTGAAACAAACTAATTTGACAAGGCTATAAAGAACCACACTCAAGATTATGGATTCTCCCACTTCACAAGCCGTCTGAACATGCAACACCAAAAAGTCCCGCCACCCATATTGCCGTCATTGCCTATTCCATGACGTCAAAAGAATCTCTGATCAAATTCTTACATCAATGCTTATTTAGCCCTACAAGAGCAACCCTCCTCAAAGCCATTAACAATAATCAACTTGTCTCTTTCCCTGGACTCACCACGCACGCTGTAACTAAATACCAGCCACTATCCCCTGCAACAGACAAAGACCACATGAAACATCAACAACAAAGCATACGTTCAACTTCAAAACTACAACCTTCCAAGGGTGAGGCCAACGCCTGCATGACTCCACCCAAGACAGGAGAGAAACAACCATCACTATTTGCAATTAACCTGTTTTACAATAAGAAAGATGGAACAATTTACACTGACCTTACCAGCAAGTTTCCAACCTGCTCCCTTGAGGGATATGTACACATGGTTGTCCTATACAATTGGACGACAAATACCATCCTGGTACAACCTATGAAAGACGCATCAGAAGACAGCATAATTGAGGCATTCAAAACAAAATTCAAAATATTAACAGAAAAAAGAATCAGACCAGTCCTCAATATAATGGACAATGTCGCCAGCAAGGCTGTACAAACATTTCTCAAGAACAAACAAATTGATATCCAACTTGTGGAACCAAATAACCACCACATCAATGCCACCAAACAGGCAATCCAAACCTTCAAAGCCCACTTCATTGCAGGAATGCATTGTTGCAATGCCAAGTTTCCCATCCAACTATGGCCGTCATTAATCCAACAAGCAGAGGACACACTCAATATGTTACACACCTTGCAACTTAACCCATGTCTATCAGCATATGAACTCCTTTATGGTCCATTTGACTTCAACAAAACTCCATTGGCTCCACCCTGCACATGGGCCACTATCTTTAATCCACCAAAGAACAGAAACTTTTGGGCATCCCAAGCCACTGATGCATGGTACGTGGGATCAGCAAAATTACATTACCAATGTTACCAATCCTACATGCCGGAAACAGCCGGCTACTGAGTTTCAGGCCAGGCCAACATCTATCCGACCCATTGCACCCTCCCCATTGAAACACATTGGGACAAAGTGGTACACATTGCACAAAACCTAACAACAGCAGTACAAACATTGTGTGAGGTGGAGCAATCCAATCCAGGACAACACACACTGGCACTGATACTGATACAACTCAGTGACATCTTTGCCAACAAGACTACACAACTTCCAGGGGTGGACACACCACAACAACAAACAATGTCCACTAACCCTACCGCCCCAAGAGTTATCACCGCCACATCAACCACACATCTTCGGCAGACAAGGGACAACACCCCTGGCATACTAAACACACAACCTCCTTCACCACCAATCATCACACAACCATCCCAACATGAGCCGCCTACCCAACCCACCAAAGAACACAGCTCACAAGAATCACCACAAAAGAAAATATGCAGCTCTTGATGCCTACAACAACAGGATTCCCCAACAAACAACCACTCCATATATATGGAGGCGCAAACACCCAAACACATGTCCATCCCACATGTTCCCATCACACGCTTGTTCTCCCCTGCCATCATTTCCCAAGACACAGTCTTCCTTATTCACCAAGTCTACTACACAACTGACACTTGTTTTGTTCCGCAGAAACTCAAACAGAAATTCATCTTCACCTTAGACCTCAAACACTTTGCAGCCCCTGTCACGCACCCTATTACGGGTGAATCAATTAACAAATACAAAACGTTAGCAGAGGACCCGGTTACAAGAGACGTTTGGACCAAGGCATTTGGAAAAGAATTTGGCAATCTGGTGCAAGGAAATAAACTTAGTAACACCCCTGGAACTGATTCTCTTTTTTTCCTTGACCATGAAGGCACCAAGAATATAACAAAAGATCAAACCATCACATATGCCTGCATTGTAGTCAACTACCGCCCGCAAAAGGATGACCCCAATTGTGTCCACCTCACTACTGGAGGCAACCTCATTACCACCCCTGGAGAAATTACAACAAGAACTGCTGACCTCACCACAAGCAAAATCCTATGGGACAGCGTATTGTCCACTAAAGATGGCAAATATATGTGTGTTGATATTAAGAATTTTTATTTTTATCTTGGAACCCCCATGAACCATTTGAGTATATGAAGATCCCACTGGACCCATTCCCTGCACATATACAAGAACAATACAACCTGAAGTCAAAGGCAAAAAATGGATTTGTTTACACAGAAATCTGTAAAGCAATCTATGGCTTACCATCCACTGGCAGCCGTGCTAACGCCCCTACTGGGTACTTTGAAGTTGCACACACTCAAGGCCTGTGGAAACACAAAACAAAAGATATACAGTTCATGTTAGTAGTCAATGATTTCTGAATAAAATTTACTTGACAGGAAGATGCAAAAAACCTGATTGACACTCTCCAGCAATATTACAAATTGTCCATTAATTGGACGGGATCCCTGTACTGTGGCATCACACTAAAATGGGATTACCAAAAGCAAATTTTGGATGCATCAATGCCAGGCTACATCAAAAGCCTTCTGCAAAAATACAATCATGACAAGCCCAAAAAACACAACATTCCTCGTACCCAGCACCATGAAAAAAGTAAGGAAAAGAAACCCAGGATCCAATCAAACCAGACAAATCACCCCCCCCCTCTCTCCAAAGACAATATCAAAAAAGTCCAGCAAGTGGTTGGGGGCATATTATATTATGCACACACGGTGGACCTTACAGTCCTCATGTCCCTCAGCACAATTGCTGGGGAACAAGCCAAAGCAACCCAACATACATTCTCAACCTCCAAGCAACTCCACAACTTTCTTGCCATGTACCCTGATGCCACCCTCAGGTACTATGCATCTGATATGATCCTGAACATTCATTCAGATGCATTGTGCTTGTCGGCAATGAAGGCACGGAGCCGTGCTGCTGGCATATTCTTTCTTGGATGACTCCCCCACAAGGATCAGCCCATCCCCCTGAATGGAGCTATTTTCTGCTTATACTTGTTCCTCAAATTTGTGGTGTCATTTGTTGCTGAAGCCAAAATGGGAGCACTCTTTGTAAATGCAAAGGAAGGCAAGATCATCTGCCTTATTCTTGAAGAATTATGTCATCCTCAGCCTGCCACCCCAATCCACTGTGATAATTTCATGGTGGTGGCCATCGCCAACAACACTGCCAAACGCCAATGCTCCCGCTCAATGGAAATGCAATATTTTTGGATAGCCAACCAAGTAGCATCGGGACAGTTTAAAGTCCAGTACTTTTCTGGCCAGGAAAATTTGGCTAACTACTCAAGCAAGCACAAGATGTGCACCACCACATCCATGTGCGCCTGTATTATGTATATATGAAAGACTCCCCAAGATACTTACTTCATGCACTCACGCCTAGTGCTCTGCAAGGGTGTGTTGGAATGCTACCAGGTGGCTACATACGTAGTCAACCCTTACCAGCCACAGACAGACCACTCGCCTCTTGGAGTCCACTTATGACAGCATCAGCTGCAGCAGCATAGATAACCTCATAATTATTAACAACATCAGTTAGCAGTACCATGGCCTAAGAGCCAGTCTCAATAACTGGTCAACATTTTTGGATTGGGCTGATTCCAGAGACAATGGAAATCAGGGAATCAGCCAAAACCCATCTAGCCACACTGTGGCAGTAATAGCAGAACCCACAGTGCACTGTTGGGGCTGAA
>JALLOT010001105.1:0-16199 GCA_036939595.1 Thalassiosira livingstoniorum | reverse complement strand
CTGTTGAAGTCATTGACTAACTTTCCAATATCTTTCTTTCAATACCTTTGATTATATGTTATGTCACTGCCAGCGGTAAAGATGTAGTCAGCGTCATGTTGATGTAACAAATTAGTATCTTTGGTAATTTAAAAGCACTTTTAATAGAACTAACTCTACATTAGGCTTGAATAGATTAATTATAAATTTACCCATTAGTTGGAAAATACTACCAAAATGATAATTTCTACCAATGAGCCATCATTGTTGCCAATTTTAAAGAATGAAATCATCATGACTTACGTATATGATGTAGGTACCATGAGAAGTAGGTATAGTAGGTACTGATAGATTTTTTTGCTCTAGAAATAAACCAAAAATAGTTTCCAACCCCCTTTGGGATGGCCATCATACAACGGTGAATGTGCAAAATTGACTCCAAAATGCAAAAATTAATCTAAAATTGAAAATTGTCTAAAAGTGCAAAATTGACTGTGTCATTTGTTAGTTGCAATACTAGAGTTTTTATCACAACTAAAAGGTTGAAATCAGAGTAGAAAAATTGGCTGGAGTCTAGAATTGACTACCAGTCATTTAAAAAAATGACTGACCTAAAATTGAGTAGCACAAGAATGATACACAAGTCAACATCATTACCAGGTAACAGATGCACCAAAAAACTGCATCATCAGAAGATGCTAGCATCAGATGGCTGATGAAGCACCAGGAGTTGCTAGCATCAGATGCCTTCAGAAGACTGCAACATCAGAATACTGCAAAATTAAATCACATCAGCACCATGGTATATCAACATTAAGGGAACAGCAGTACCAAGGAAACAGCAGTGCCATGGGATGGTTACACAACACAATGGCAGCACCATGGGAATGCAGCTCCAAAGGAAAACAGAGCCATAAGAATGCAGTACCACGGGATGGTGGGGCCATAAGAATGTATCATCACAGGATGGAAGAGACATGGGAAAACAGCACGTCAGCACAAGTTGATGGCAATATGAGTCATTAGCAGCTCAAGCTGATAGAACCCCTAGTCAATGGTACCACCAGTAAAGTTTTTGTTTGCCTAGGACTTTGGTATCATCTATTGTTTGTATCACATTTTGTCAGTGACACTGATCTGTGAAAGCACCAGTCAGTGGCAATGATGTCATTGTGAATGAACATAATACTAGAATAATAATGAGTTGTGATAAAAGTAAGGTGTTACTGGTTCCGTAATGTAAAAATCATGCAAACAGATGATCAAATTCTTTTTATTGAATGAAGAATGAGGAATTGTGCTGTACTGTTTAAGAGCAGGACTTGCACCATAAAAACTGTAGAATCCCCTAAAAAGAATTATTCAAAAAAATAATTTCCCCATACTATTTTGTAATAATTTAATTGTTAATTTCCCTGACTTCTTTGTTCAAAATTAAAATTTCATGATTTTAAGCTGATTTACTATCATTCAGAGTATGAGAGCTTTCTGAATTTATACTGGCATTGCCATTGTTAATGAGAGGCTTAGAAGACTCTGTATCTTCATTGATAACATGTTGTTTTAAGGAAACAGTTGGGTATCCAGGATTTCCTTCTTTTCCAGATTGTCAGCTGTTTTTGATGGACTTGAATTAAATAAGTGGAATGTTGAAGTTCTTCTAATTTTTCTGGATCACTAACATCACTGTGTACTTGTTGAAATCCAAAAGCTTCCTATGACCTCAAGGTGCTGAAGGAGAAGGATGTTGGAAACTTAGTATGCTTCCCAGAACACCAGCATTATCAAGTCCCTGTGGTGCAGAAATTTGGTTGTTGCTGTTGAGAATCAGAGCCATATTTAAACTCGAATAAAATTTTTCCTAATATATTTTGGATGCAAAAGTGAAAGATGCAGCAAAACTTTGCCCATTTGCTAAAACTTCTCATGACCAACAATCAAACCTAAAACTAAAATTACTTTGTATATCTTCTATAATATATAATTATATGCATGCCCCTCATTATAGCACAGTATGACCAATACTAACATAGAGTGAAGTAATCCATGAAATAACTGCGTTCATCAAAAATGAAAATAACAATTGCAATGAATGAATGAACTTAATATAATGCTGCCTCTTTCTCAGTATCTTCTAAGATAAAGACCAGCTGCATCCAGTACCATCCCTAGACCTCTGGCTGACACCATCCTGCCTCATCCAACAGATGAATAAATGTGAGGGGGATGGTGGACCAGGTAGACCAACAAAAACACTAATAGTAAAAGAAACAGAGAGCTAAATAGCATTTATTTATTTGGAAAGGCTCCATCAGTTTCCATGTACTGTTGCTGGGCAAGGTGGCAAGTGGCAAGTCACAAGTCAGTAAGTAAGTACCATAGTGTCTACCATCCATACCTTATGATAAGGTAGAATACCTAAGTAAGTACTATGGTACTTAGTACCTGTGGTAGAAAAGAGGGCGCGCCAAAAACTCATACAAATACCTTTCTTATGGTTATTTTTATCGGTTTTGTGCGCAATTCAAATAATGAAGAGATCAAGTTACTCGTATTCTTTTCATCATGGTATGGTACTCTAGACAATATGAGAAAGGTAAATATTTGCAGCATGGACCTTGGCAACACACAACATACTTACAACATAAGATCACAAACATAAGTAGTATTGGAGGAAATTGGCTTCATCAATGCCAAGAAATTAACAAGCTCCCGTCATATCAACACCTTCACCAAGTACATAAACGTTTACAACACAAAGCTCCAAAAGAAAAATTTCTAATCATGGGGGACGCAGAACAGAAACCAGCTGTGTGGAAGCACATTGGGCTTTATGGCCATGCAGTCGGCACATTTACTGGTAAGTTGAGCAGAATGATTGGTGGCGGTGGCGTCGGCCCATGAGCGCCGGTCGATAAATATCAAGGGACCCTCCGTCATGACAAATTTTGACGCATGGTGGATTCCCGTGCCAATTTGATCTTGTAAAATAATTCCTTGTCTTCCCAACACGGCTCTGTCAACTGTCAACGGCAATGCTGCAGACAAAGTAGCATGGCCATTTCCCGAGACACATCATTTTTTTATTTCATGGCAAGCGGCGGACAATGTGGTTTCTGCTCATCCTCCGCTTTATTTTATTGATTTTTCTAAATTGCATGGAGATATTGTGTGTCTTGCGACTAATCGGTTGTCGTGCCAATGAGTCTGGAGAGATGCGCCCCATGGGACTCGTTATGATTTCCTTGAAAATAATTTTGTTGAGGGTGTGGCGAGTTGGAGATATCAACAAAAAATGTTGGACATGTCAGTATGGGAAAAATTGAGCTCAGTTTGATCTATCCTATTCGGCTTCTTCGTCACCGACGGAGCGCCCCCCCCCTCAGAGTTTAGAGAAATTAGTACAGCGAGGGGGTCTTTACAAAAGATGTTTAATTTTTGGAGAGGCATTCACTGACGGGGTCGTGTCTCTATGTCTCACTAACTTCCAAGCCACCAGAACACATTCATTTTATTTGACATGGAGAACAGTCTTGATCGATGGCAGCGGTGTAGGATTCCACATGAAGTGAATTTTTCATTGGGTGGAGAGACTTTCAGCTGCTTCAATATTCACGGAAAAATTAATCATGACACACATCATTTTTGGGAGAATGTTTGTGTTTTATTTTATTTTGTGATTGAAGTGTTTGTTCCCAATGTGATTTCGCCAACGATATTTTTTGAGTAGCCTCGGGAACCTGCAATCTTTCCTGTCAATATCAATTATATTTTTGCTGCATGTAAAAGTCTTTGAGGAAAATATCGGAATATATTTGCTCAGGGTCCAACCGTATTTTTGTTTTTGTTATTGACTAAGTGGCTCTGTTATTTTTGCCATGACCTCCCCTCATGCTAACTTTTCATCTCTCCCCCCATATTTCACGATAGTTGATCCTGCTGCACTTACCTGGAAATCTTCTTACATGAGTGCAGATGATGTGGAAACAAAACGTGTCCTACCCAAAAACGCCATTTCTGGTGCACTCTGGACTGTTTTTGGGAGATCTGGTCACCTACGTGTGCTCACCAAACTTCCCGAAGGGAGCAGAACCAAATACCCTGCTGCGTTGCGATTTGATGGGTTCCCCCCCACTGACGTTGATACTTTGAATGAAGTTTTTCAATCATTTTATGGAATATCATTAAAGCGTCATTCGATGAGTGCAGCGGGAGGCTCTTGGGGGAATACAGACATATCCAACAAACATTTAGTATTTCGTCAGTGCATTTTAGAGGACGCTGATGAGGAAGGAGAAGAGTTTGAGCCCAGAGATGGGGATGAAATGTTGAGCTTGGATCTTGGAGAAGTTTCCCAATGTGTGTTGCCAGGGAATAATCGCAATGAAATTGAAATGCAGTTTCTTGAATCTGATACCGTGGAAGCAGGGACTGATCAGCTGGTTGCAATCCGTTTCTACGTGCCGCCCGACCAAGATGCAGACCCAACTGATAAAGATGCCCCGACACCAGCAGAATTGTTGCAATCCCGTATCATGGAGGTGGCAAGTGTCAAGAAAACTTCGGGATCTATTATTGCCGAATTCGACGAAAATAAGGGCACGTTTCTTACTCCTCGTGGTCGGTACTCAATCGAGTTATACGACTCCTTTCTCCGCATGCGTGGAGCTAAGTATGATTACAAGATTAAGTACGATGATATTTCGAGATTGTTTCTCTTGCCGAAACAGGATGACATGCATATGGCCTTTGTGATTGCATTGGATAAACCCATTCGACAGGGTCAGCAGGTAATTTTACTTGGTTATATTGCTTTTCCCAGATCATGCTTTTATCACCCTCATCTTCCTTTCCAACAATAATTTTAGAGATACAACATGCTGGTTATGCAGTGCACAAAAGAAGCATCAGAATTGACTATCAATCTAGACGAAAAAACTCTCGAGAAGGAATATGGTGGCGAACTCCAGTCGGAAATGCACGGTTCTTTTTCAAACCTTGTTGCAAAGACATTCAAAGTCATCACTAGGAAAAAAGTGTTTATTCCTGGTAAATTCGCAAATGCTAATCAGCAAGCGTGTGTGAAGTGTGCACTGCGGTAAGTCTTTCCTGTCCAGTGGCACAAAGGAAACGCAGTTGCCCTCACAACATATTCTCACCTGTATTTTGTTCAAACCTTGTATTCGGAAGTGCAAATGAAGGCCACTTGTACCCACTGGAAAAACAATTCATCTTCATTCACAAACCAGCAGTGCTGATTCGATTCGAAGAAATCGAATCAGTAGAATTCCAGCGTTATGCTGGTGGCCAAGGCTCGACACGTAACTTCGATCTTTGCGTTTCTTTACACAACACGCCAGGTGACAACTTATCCGTGAAAGAATACACTTTTTCTGGGATCGACAAAACAAATTACGCAGCATTATACAGCTTCCTTTCGGGAAAGAAAATTCGCATTAAAAATATTGAGGGAGTCGGAATCGAGGAACAACCAGCACGGGCACCTATGTATGATGAGCGAGACGATGGAGGCGAGGAAATGGGTAGTAGCTCGGAGGACGAAGATTATGATCTTGACAAGGCATCGACAGAAGAATCGAGCAGTGGCTCCGAAGATGAAAGCGACTTGGGGTCATTGTCTGATGATTCTGATCTTGCCGAGCACAGAAAGAAGGCGGGGGTGCCAGAGAAGAAGAAGGAACCAAAGAAAGCAAGCAAAAAGAAATCTAATGACTCTGATGATGAAAGTGAAGATGAGACCTCATCCAGCAAGAAGAAAAAGTCAGATGGTGGGAAAAAGAAGAAAAAGAAGGATCCAAATGCACCAAAGAAACCCCTCTCAGGTTACATGTTTTTTCTCAGTGCAAGGCGCAACAGTATCAAAGAGGAAAATCCTGATGCAACTTTTGGTGATATTGTAAGTGTGGCACTGTGGTGTGTCATAGGTTGTCATTATTCTCGTAAGTTTCTCAATGACATTTTTTGTCTACGATTCTAGTCCAAGCTTTGTGGCCAGGAATACAAGAGTCTGAGCGACAAAGATAAAGCCAAATGGGAAGAAAAGGCAAAGGCAGACAAGGTACGATATGAGAAAGAAATGCAGAACTATAACCCTCCGGATGATAGTTCAGATAGTGATTCAGATGGTGGTAAAGGAAAGAAGAAGAGTTCGAAAAAAGCGAAGAAAGATCCTAACGCACCTAAGGTATGCCTATAAGTGAATTGGGCCCAAGTCATTTCAATTTCTATTTTCTCATATGAGTTGGTCCTTATGTTCATCAATATTTCAGCGCCCAATGAATGCCTACATGTTGTATGCCAATGCTATGAGATCGACTGTTAGAGAGGAAAATCCAGACATGTCGATGACAGATGTTGTGAGTATTATCAGTAACAGAATGTTCAATTTCATTGGCGCACCTTCTCAGCTGATTCTTTGATGTTGTTTGATTCCAATGATGAATAGTCCAAGGAAATCTCATCTCGCTTTAAAAGCATTAGCAGCGATGAAAAAGCAAAATGGCAGTCCAAGGCAGACTCTGCCAAGGAAGCATACAAAAAAGAACTCGCTGAGTATGAAAGGTCGAAGCCGAAAGATAGCAAATCCAAGTCATCACACGAGGTCAATAAGAAGAGAAAACCGGAACCAGATTCAGAATCAGAATCGGATTCTGATTCTGACTAAATGATATGAGCTGAACAGAGTTCTGTGGCGTAAGTATACTGCTAACTAAAACATCATGAACTTAGAATTATGATTAAATTTTCATGCACACTAGAGATCAGCACTATTTTGACATCGAGGGGTATTCAATGCGACTTCTAAATGTTTTCGGAGCATGAGTGCGAACAAATTATGATGAAGACTTTGTAGATTTTCATGAACAACTTGACACAATTTTCCGAAAATTTGGTGCTCGAGTGTACAATGAGATAAAACAATTAAATTTTCCAAAATGAATAATTTCCATTGCCAACGTAGAATCTGGAGGGCATGACTGGATCTTAGTTGTTGAATCATGTCGTGTTCATCAGTACTATTTGGAATGATGGTGCATAACACATGACACTTGATGAGTTACCACAGTGAATCAAAGTCTGTTGAGATGATCCATGGAGAATTTAATTGAGTGTCCTCGCCACAAAAACGATTGTTGCTTGGTGTGTGTATAGATGATGAAAACACGGCAATTACCATGTGTCATTTGATGATGTGGTTGTCGAAGATGTTGTTGGTATATGGTGTGAGTAGTATGTTGAGGGTTGGTCATGGTTGTGGAGCATCGATCAATGGTGCTGATAACGGAAGGTGATGATGGTTGATCACTTGGCGATGCTGAGCATGGAGATGTTGATGGCAGAGGGATCATTTATTTTATGTCATACAAGGGGCACATGGTATTAACTTTGTCCATGTAAAATTGGGTTAGCCTCATACAACCAAAGTAGCTTTGTATGTTCTGCCCCTGGGGGTGGATAGTATCAAATGCCATGCATGAAATCAAAGTGATGGTGAAATGTAATAGCTGGAGGGGACTTGGTTCTGATGTTGGTGAGTTGGATATTTGGTCAATCTTGATGGGTTGTATGTCTCCTTGTTTGACTGATTCATGAATGATGACAATGTTCATGGCAATATGCTTGACCTGCAAAGTTATTTGTTTTGCCAGGGTGATGTCAATTGTAGGTTTGCTGTCTTCATATCCTAGTGTAGGGTTGGGAAGAGGTTGACTCATGAACTCTCAATCTCATTGATGATATTTCTTATTCTTTTGAGAGCCAATGTAGAAACCATGATTTTTGAATCAGTTGCTGAGATTACAGCAAAAGATTGTTTATTCATTTCCCAACCATAATAAACTTTATTTGCAATCACTAATATTGATGTCATTAACTTTCTTGTTTTCAGGTTGCAACCATGGTTGGTATTTATGAAGAGTGATGTTGCATTTGAAATAAAGATGGACTTTTTGGTACCATCAGCTGGGATTGTTTAAGTTGCATGCCAAAAAGAAAAGTGGCTTGTAAAGAGTGAGGATGAACTGCCAAGGATTGTTTGTCATGGCAAAGCCAGAATCACTAGGTGGTGCATTGTGTTGAGCAAGATGTGATGTAGAAAATCCTAAGTACAGTGTGAATTTTTTGCAATGTTGCCAATGTCTCCAATTTGGGAATTGTATTTACTACTATATTTTCCCTTGGCTAGTAGAAGGTCATTGTATGTGAAAGGAGCTTGACTGGATAGGATTTGCTCATATTCATTGTCTGTTCTAAATAATGGCGTTTCTGCTATCTTTAATTTTTCTTTGTCTTTGAAGAATTGTTGAATGGTTGTTTTGTAAATGTGTTGTATTTGATTAAAGGAGATGCCACATTTGTTTGTATTTTTTTTCTCTATTGAGATTCCACAACAATTTAGTTACTACATCACCAATATACTCTTTGAATTTGAAAACAAGAAAGATGTCATGTGGGTGGTAGAACATAGGGAATTGTTGGTTGATGCAACAATGATGATAGATTAGCCTTAAATTTGAAAAACAAACATTGCCTGTTCACAGGGGTATGTTGTCAGTCCAAAGTCCTCAAATATTTGCTGAGGGAGTAAGTACCAAGATCAACTGATGTCTTTTTGACCATATAACCCATTCAATGTTTGTATTACATGTCCTGACCCATCAATTTCCACTGCAATTTCAGGATACTCCTTGAAAAACCATCCCATGTGATGTAGTGGGAGTGTGGCAAATAATGTTGGCTTAGTTCAATCCATTTATGACGTCCAAAATGAATATGGTGTGTCTTTGTGAAGCACTAAATGCTAAGACAATTTGAGCACAAAAATAGGCTTCCCTTTTCATCATTCATAATTGATGCTTCATTTTGACAATGCGATGTTTCCAACTTGTACAAATTCTATCCCTTATCTTCAACCCTGGAAATTATGACAGATTGGAACACTTGGAATTTTTGAGGCAGAGATCTTTGTGGTGTGGGATCAGAAAATACCATTTGGTTTGAATTTTTGGAGTATTGATGCTTCATTCTAGCTTTCCCATGATTATTATTATTAAAATGATCCTTGAGGCAGTTGCAAAGAGAATTTGGATAAGATTGTTTTAATCAGGTAAGCCGATTATGTATTCACACTTAGATTGGTTGGTCTTGGCGTTTGATCATAAAATGCCCCGCATCCCTCTAACTCACTTGAGCTTAGATTTTATTTTCTAGTGAATTTGATGTGGGTGTTTCAATTTCAATCATTTGACTTTTATTTACCAGTATTTTAGCTGTTCTTTGTTTCTTTTGCTTCATGGCATTGAATGTTATAGCTACAGTCCAGCAGTTTTTATGGATATTGACAAGAATTTTCATGCAAAGAGTGGGGTGTTGATATAACTCTCCATATTGTAGTTCCAGAATGCTGTAATTTTTATTAGTCTTGATTTGATGACCTAGTTGCTGTAGGAAAAGTGGTAGTTTCAAGGCAACTATGTATGTAGACTTTCTTAATGATGCTTTATCTGACTATTGTGAGCTTGGAGCAAACCAATTTTATCTTCATTCGATCAAATTGGTCATCATCACTTGTGCATTATTGTGGGAAGTTGTGAAGAAGTATCATTATGGGTACAAATAGTTCATTTGAAATGTTTCTTGAATTTATATTGTTGATATAACCATGGTGATCTCATTCAACAACCCTTGATTTTAAATCCCATACTAGATTATGGTGACTATGTGACTACAATAACCCACAAAGTATCCATCAAAGTGCTAGGGAGTCTCACCGGAGTGTAGTGAGTAGGATAGATAATCTATGGGATCTTTATTGCTTCTGACTTGAAATTGCTTATTCTGCTCAGGCTTTTATACAATTGAACCTTAGAGCAAATAAGAATATTCAAAATAAAAACCACACCAAATCTGTTTGCATGAAAATCACTAGATAAGTCCTTTGGAATATTTTTGTGCTAGGCAAGATTCAATTTTTTCAATGTAGTAGGGGAGAGTTAGCTCTGTATCTGTAGTTTTGAATACAAGTTCTTACTTACCCTCTCTCTTGGTAGTGAAGTATGATTTGGTAATATTTTTTTACATACTTACAAAAGTGTAGTATGATTTTCTATGTATTATTTGCATTTTTACAGTAAAATGTAAATGTCATCATCTATTTTTTGGTACTAAACCAAAAAGGTGCATCTCTTTCATAAATGTCAGAAAAAAATGTGCAAAAGTTTCAGATTTGGTTTGTTTATGTAAAAAATATGTGTCTTGTGCAGACAAAAAATAAATCTATTATTAGAGATAGCATGAAATTCTTTCACCAGACCTCAGATTTGGTTTGATTATGCAATTTTTATTTTGATCTCATTCAGCCAATGTGGTATTTTGAATTTACACCAATGGTGAAACACGGCCCCCTTTTCCTCCCTCTCCTCTTGCTCCTCTCCCTCACCATGCCCAGAGCAATAGAGACTTCAAATGCCTCCACTGCAGCAGCCTCTGGAGCATCATCAGCCAGTGCCAGGAGGAAGACACTGGCCAGGAGCAGCAAGTCTACAACTCCTGTGCCTGCAAAATTTGTTTTGTCTTTAAATGCTGGGAAGAATGGTCCACTTCCAAAGAAGGCTCCTACCTTCATGACCAACAGTCAAACCAAGTAAGTCAAGAAGGCTACAGCCATGACATCCACTAGCAAATCTGTAAAAAAGGCTAACTCCAAAGCATATTCATCAAAAAGAAGACACCAACTTCAAACAACAAGAATTGTGATGGGCAGGATGCAAAATCAAAAGCAAAGAAATCAAAAGAAGATGGGAAATCTGCCAACTCCAAAAAGGAAAACCAAGCCGCCAAATGTAAACCTTCAAAAAGCAAAAAGCAATCATCTAAAGAGGGGGTGGTGGAAACAAGGCTTGTTCATTTGGTTTGAATGATTGACGGCAGGCAAATTTTTCTATCAGAACTGTCTTTACTTGATTTCCCAGTTCAGAGCTGGGGGAAGAATTTTAATCTACTTTCATCTGTTTCTGGAGAGCCAGAAACAGTTGCTGCTAAACATATTTTGATCTTCATCTGCCAAGTTGATTCAACAAAGATGGACAACAAAATGTTCAAGTTTCACCTCCATGAACTTGTCAAGATCCATGTGACAAACCGCAACAAAGATCTTAAGCCATTTGTGATAGCATTTGATGGGGAGAGTGTGAGTGTGCAGCATGACCGGCACATTACTAGGACAGAGTTGGACTACTCTACCAACAGCTACTTATGGAGGTGTCAATTTGAAAATTGTCCAAGACAATTGAAAAACACAAAGGAAGAGGAGTTGTGCAATGCAAAGGAAGTTGGATGCTATGTAGAAGATGCAAAAACAATGCAGCTGTAAAGGCAGTTGGTTCCAGAGATGGAATGGGACACAGAGGGACCATCAGATGGCGACAAGGAAATCAATGAGGAGGACAAAGGATTGAAATCACCAGCACAATATTCCAACCTTGCAATGAAAGGAATGATGTCAACATTGATGAGTTTGATGGAGAAAAGGAGGTGATTGGAGATGTGGATGGAGATGAGGAGGCTGGAGAAGCAGGAGTTGTGATAGGAGATGCATCTCCTGAAGTTTTTGATGTAAGTCACAAGGAAGGACCAACAATGATGAATGCAGTGAATTTGAAGCCTGAAATGGAAGAAGCAGCTGTGGAGGGACATGAGTTGGATGGGAACAATGACGAAGGAAGGGAAATTGATGATCCTTTAACAGGGGATGAAAACATCTACAGGCAGATCAACAAAGCCAACAGAAGCATCAAAAAAGATCTTCCAACAAAAGACCAAAATTTCTCTTTTTCATCATTTCCTTGAGACATGGGACAGCATGGGTCATTTTCACTGCGCTAGTTGCAGAACAAAGAATATGAGGAGGAAGTGATGTTGCTGCCTCCACATTCTCATAGAATATGAGATGAGGCAAGCTGTTGTTTTGGGTTGCATCCGGTATGTGAAGAAGTCTTGCAAGGAAAGATACAAACATATGGAGACATGCTACAAATACGCAAATATGGGTGCACATGGATCGGACACAAACTTGTTGCTGCCTTTTATTCATGAGAGTCAATGCAAAGTGGCAGTTGTACTGAATGCAAACACTATCTGCCAAGATGCATTTATGATAGTGATAGTGCATGGTTTTAGGTGGTCAGTTCATGAGACAATCGTGAACCTTGTTAACGGCAATTGCTTGGATGTAAAACACAGACTCAGCAACCAACCAGCCAACAGTCACCACATGGAGCAAGAAGAACTTTTGAAGTCTCTTTACAACCACCTTGCACTACTGGAGACCAAGAGTGATGTTCCCTCCACATGGTTTGTGAGAGAGGTAACAGGTCTTGTCAACAAGAGGGACCCCAATGACAAGACTTGATACCTACCTGTTGGCATGTCCATGCTCCACACCTACATACAATGGGAATTCAGTCATGATTACACTGCCATTGCAGGTACCAATGGGACAATCAAACTGGAAAACATCCAAGACCAAGACTAGTGACAGAGGGCACTCAAAAAAATATTGTGGCATATCCTCTTGGAGAATATCTTCCAATGTATCTGAGGTCCAAATACTATTAGCTGTTTTGGACGTAGCCCTACCCACACATCAAGGTAAACCTGGCTGCAAAGGACATTTGTGGCCATTGTTACCAGCTCTTTAATGCCCACTGATATGCTAACAGGTCAAGGTCCTTTTTCTTTCCACCAGGCTCAAAGTGTGAATGAGAAGGACATGGTACTTTATCCTCAACCAAAGCCAATAACACCAGAACAGCCAAATGAGAATGAAAGCCTACCACCACCAGTGACTCCATCAGCACTAAACCTGTTGACGCAACCATCAACTCAAGATTGTCAAGCACAGGAAGAAGTACTGGTTCTGCAGATTCTAACTTGGACAACTCATGCAAACAATGACAACACAATAATTGTAGCCAATACATCTCAACAAACAACAGCTGCAAGTAGGGCAAGCCCACTACTTGCTCTGCTGCAAGTGAAAAAAGAAACTGGAAGAGGAACAGTTGGCAACACAGAAACATCCTCCAAACCACAAAGCATTGTTATCTACTTTGCACCGTTCTCAAAAACAAATAAAAGCAGCAGAAGAGGACAACCTAGGGGAGGTGGACATCAGTGAGGTACAGTTTGAGGAGGATAGTTTTGGGGAAGAGTGGGAGGACAGTGAGGACTTGGATGTGGATTCTTGCAATGCAGCATTTGACCTGGAGACAAAATCTTGTGAGCGGACAATCCTTGTCTGCACTTGTTGTGTCTGTTGTGTACAGCTGCAGAGGAGGTTCATGCATTTAAAGATAGCAGCTGCTATTTAATTTGCTAAAGATCCAAATGCCAAAAAAGTCATCACTCTTGTAGTTGTTTAGTGCCAGAACTATAAAATATATTGGTATGGGGTGATGCAACCCAGGGAAGTCTACTACTAACTGCACAAGAATGTCTACCACCTTGGCATAGCCAATGATGCAGATCCTTCTGTTACTAATATGAAAACAGGTGATCCAGGAGCTAAAGTCCTTGCTTTTGTGTACAGTGAAGATGAAGCAAAGAAAGGAGGTAATAATGTGTTGTCTTGTCTGGTGACCTACCTCACACACATTGACAAAATTGGCAAAGCAGGAGGGTGCTGAGTTGAATGTGTTTTTGACAACTGTCCTGGACAGAACAAAAATAACACAGTTCTGCATTTGCCTGTATATCTTGTTGAATCTGGCTTGATTGACCATGAAAATTTTACTTGTTTTGTTGCTGGTCACACCAGAAACATTGGTGACAGACTGTTCAACAATTTGAAGCAAACATACTGCAAGAAACGAGTTTGGAGCATGGGCATGCTCTTGCATAGGCTAGAATCAATCTATGTAGAAACTCATGCCTATTTCGATGGCCTAGTAATGAGACACTGGAATGAATTTTTTGTTTTATTTTATCCCAAAATCAAAGGAATTGGGAGAAAGCAATTTTTTTTGTGAACAAAGAATGATGTAACCCCTTCTTCTTTCATAGTTTCATTTCATGAGTTTGAGGGATATGATGCTCAGCGTGCCAGACAGGAAATGATTCAAAAACTTTTTATGGCTATGACAAATATGATAATAAATTGGCAGCAATTAAAGATAGGAAAACACTTCTGAAGAGGATGAAGCCTAAAACTTTGATAACATCTGAATTTGCAGCTTACAAAAAAGTTCATATGTATATCCACAGAGACATGATTCCAGAGCAATTTTGGGAAGAAATGTGCCCAAAACCCACCAAGGAGGAATATGAACAGTTTACAAAAGGTCAGGAGGTAAGGCAGAAATTGAAGCAAAAAAGTATGAATTTCCTTCTACTGTAAAAAGGGCAAAAAAATTTACTCTTATGTAAAAATAATTTTTTGATCACTTCAATAGTTATTTTATTCATGGTTTTCCAATCGAACATTCATTTACTAGCATGCTTCTAGTAAATAGTACTAACATACAAAAATGTGATGATTTTTACCTGAACATTTGGTACCCAAATTCTACTATTAATATTTAAGGATGAAAAATTGTGTGATGCATTTTACCTAAACATTTGCATTTGCAACTCAAATGATACTCCTTAATTTTGGGCCAAAAATTGTCAATGGGATTCTTTCCCACTAGCTTTAACTACAAAAATTATCATTTTTCTTATTATAATGGGTGATGGCTTGAGGTACCTGGTATTGTATGTAAAATATTATTTATGTCATAAATTGTGCTGGAATCTACCTGAACAAAAGAAAAAAAGAAATAGCAAGTATTGAATTTCAACGTAAAATTGAATTTAAGCTGTGTCAGAATTATATGTGGTACATTATATACTGCTCTGCTTAGACCTGGAAATTTGGTCGCCAGCTCTAGGCTACAAAACAAATCTATTTGGAAATTAGTACTTTCTGAATGATGAATTGTTTCCCCCAAAAAATGATAATTGATATATAAGTACTGGGAAAAAATTTCATGTTGAACAGTATTAAATGATGTAAAGGTCAAAGATATTGTTTGCTTGCATGATTGTCCCACTGAACAATATTGAATTGGGTGGTCATACATTGATAATAATTTCAAACTATGTGAGTGTCCCATTGGAATGTAAAACACAATATTATGTCTGGAAGTTGAATTCTCAGCTCTGACCAACATTTGCTCAAGGAATGTTGCCCAAGATCCAATGGAGATTCAACCCTTACCTTGCGTAGACAAACTGGAGAACAAAGTAACCATCCTACTCTATTTGATGGGGAGCACCTTCTTTTGTACTCTATGAAACTGTCAAAATGATTTTCCTATATACGAAAGTTGCATAGGCCTCATGCAGCACCCATTCAACTGCAAGGGATGATCTTTGCCACTTCAAGCAAAATGCTGCCTCTTGGCTAGGGTATGTTCTGGCCTTATTCAACTGACACGTTGTTTGTTCTTCTGGTTTCCAGAAATGAGAAAACTGTAATTAAATCTGGAATGCTACCAGGGGAGCAGCTGCTATTATAAGTTTGGTATCATAGAAATTTATTTTTATAATTCTAGGGGAGATACATCTCTGCCAGGAGTGCATTTTAGCCTTTCACCATAATATGGTTCAATCAAATGTAGTACTATAAAGTTTTACTTATCACTTTGGTTTGCCATCTGTTGGTTTGGAATCAACAATAGTACAAGGATCAGTTTCTTTATCCAATGTTGTAGTAGTTGGAGCACTTTTTTCAACAACATCTGTGTACACATCTTTGGCAATAGGTTTCTTGTCCCATATCTTTCCCTTTTCAGCAACCAACTTGTCAGCAGGGAATGAATGAGGAACAATCCACCCCCTCCCTTGAAAATTTCATCTATAATTTTTTTGCCACTTGAATTGTCATTAGCCTTTGAATTGAACACGACCTTGGTCGCTGCCACCTTTGATGCCTTGACTTTGACTGCAATAGTTGTCTTCTTGGTAGTCATTTTGGAAGGGTGACAGGAGAGAAATGCTCCTCATCCTCAGTGGTTTTCTTGGATTTATTGATACATGATCAGGAGAGTTTTTCTCTCCCTTGGACTTTAAATTCATCGGAAAAAGAAAAATTTCCGTTATCGGTTTTTTCCGGATCAATGTTTTAAAACCGTCGATCGGGTTTAATCCGGATCATTCCC
>JALLOT010001104.1:0-16223 GCA_036939595.1 Thalassiosira livingstoniorum | reverse complement strand
TCTACCTACGTACGGACCTGGTATAGATTCAACACACCCTCGCCGTGAGCTAGGAAGCATAGCACGCGGTAGGTGCTTGGGAGAAGCAGGTGTGTGTACATAGAAGGGTCGTACTCTTCGGTGGTGAGGAGCTGGGAAACATTTGGAATGATAATCCCCCAAATTTTCTTGGCCCGGTTGATATGAGAACTTGAAGTATTTTTGTGCTTCTTGATCTAAGAGCCAAAAATATCTCATCTCCATAGCCCGTGACCTGTGACGTTTGATGGTGTTATTGACAATACCCATAGTAGTAGTGTTATCACTGTGTATGGGAGTGGGTGGCTGTGGATGTCCGAGCTCCAGTAGGGTCAGACGCATGACCTTGGCTTCACGGGTGTTCAAAAATAAAGCTCCCAGCTCTGCTTCTGCAGCTGACACTGCAACAAATTGTAAAATAGAGCAGCATAGTGAGTGGACTGCACCATTTAACCAAATGGGCTTACCATCACGTGGCATGAACCCGAGGAAAAAGTGTCCCGCCGCCCGACTACGACCCTTTGGCGCACTCAGGTAAGACGCATCACTGTGCACCTGCAAAATCATATCGCTGGCGTAGTAGCGGATGATGGCGTCCGGGTGGGACGCCATGTAGTCAAGAAATTGATTTGTTTGGCGCATGGTCTTCTTGGTGGCTTCAGATTGGGCGGCGGAGAGTTCACTGAGGGTGAACAGAATCATGGGGTCAACTCCTCTGGCGTAATAGAGGAAGCTACCTACGACCTTTTGAAGAAATTTGATTTCATTGTCGTCGGCTGGTGGGGTTTCGTCAGGTGGATTGGGTTTTTGCGAGTCTCGTCCATATCGTATGGGGGGCGGGTCCATTGGGCAGTCGCGGGGTTTCTTTGGTTTTTGATGCCGGTACTTTTCCAATTGTTTTGCCACGTATGTTGGCATCGATATGTCTAAATACCCTGCCTCATAATTCCATTGCAGCGTGATTCCACAGTAGAGACTGCCCGTCCAATCTTCTTCGACGGTATAATTTTTTCGTAAGGCGGATAGGAGATGGCGTGCATTGTCCTCCCCCACATACTTAATCCCGAAATCATCGACTACGAGGGTGAACTGTACGGGGCGTGATACATGTTTGAATAGACCGGGCGTATGTGGAACTTCAAAATAGCCGTCCTTTGCAAGGTTCTTCTTGAGGTGTTTATTAGCCAGAATGCCTGCCTGCGGTAGGCCGTACATCCCGCGAAGGATGCGGATCCAAATGTATCCATTTTTAATTTTCGAGGTGAGATTGTTAGCAGCAATAAATTGTTCAGGAAAAAGGTCAGCTTTCATTTTCATATATTCGGGGTGATCCATCGGGGTACCCAGATAAAAGTTCTTTATATCTGCGCACATATACCGTGCATTTTCAGTGCTCAACACACTATTCCACATTATTTTGTTCGTCGTCAGGTCAGCTGTTCGGGTGGTGAGCTCATCCGGATAATCGATGAGATTTCCTCCCACCGTGAGGCGAACTCGATTTGGATCGGCCTTTTGAGGCCTGTAGTCAACGACAATACGCGCGTAAGTTACCTTTTGCTCCTTTGGAATGCTTGGAATTTCGTGTGGGTGCATGAACTCAATCGTGTTCGTTCCTTCTTCCGTTTTCCATCCTTGTGCAAGGCGACCTAATTCCTTGCACATTGCTTCGGTCCACACATCACGGAGTAAGGGGTCATTGATCAATTTTTCATATTTTGTTATGACTTCTTTTGTCGTGGGATGGACGACGGCATTGCAGACATCTTCAATATCGAAGGTGACTTTGCGTGCCGGTGCATGTTGCAGTTTTGATGTAGGGTTGAAGGGCGGTGGAACTTCTAATGACTGTGCTACGACATGGTACAGTGCTTCTTGGGTGATACTTGCTGGTGTGTTAGTGGTGCATAGGGTGAGACGTGGGCTTCGTCGTGGTGGTTCTTGCTCATCATCCTGCGAGATGACGGGGATAAATTTGTTTCGTTTAGACGGTGATTCCGGTGATGGTGTGACGAACAGTGGTTGAGGTTCGTGTGTGATGGGTTTGTTGCTGCGTGTGATACGTTGATGGATAATGTTTTGTTGTTGAATATGTGGCTTGGTTGTTGCATCCGTGGACGAGGTATATTTTTTCACCCTCGTTTCTGGAGTATTCTTACTCACCCTCGTTTCTCTATCATTTTCTTCCACCCTCGGAGTTGGACTATTGTTGCGTGGTGGAGTAGTATGATTAGGATGTGTTGGGTCTGCATGTGCAATGATTTTGGTGAGTTCTTTGATGGCATGAGATTGTGGAGGTGTGAATTTGAATGCTTCAATTGTTCGTTTTTGTTGCATTGCATGTACCAAATCCTGTGCTAACAATAATATTTCATCTTTGGCTGTGATTTTTGGCAAGTTGCAGTGTTTGGGGAGAAATTTTGCGGATTGTCCAATGCGTATGCCCCTCGTATCTGGCAGCCAGAATCTGTAACAGCGGTAGTGGTCCTTGGCTCGTCCGACGTACCATGCATCTTTTGCATGGGGTTCCCAGCTGCCACGTGACTTTGGATCAATGTAGAGGAGAGCTTTGGTTCCTGGCGGCGCTAACGGAGTTCGGTTGAAGTTGAAGGTTCCCTCCAACTGAGCGTAGGCGGATAGCTTAGGGTTAATGCGTGAAGTTCGGAGGAGATTTAACGTGTCTTGTGCTTGAGGTAAGTTTTCATCCCAAAGTTGCATGGGGAAGCTTGGGTCAACCGTGCAGTTTCCAGCGGTGAAGTGGTTTTTAAATGTTTGTATGGCCCTCTCGGCGGCATTGACGTGGTGTGCGTCTCTTTCGACAAATTGGATTCGTGCTCCTTCACTTTCAATATGCTTTTTGATTGCTTTTGAACATTCGTTGTCCATGATATGTAACTTTGGTTTCATGTTCTTTGATTGTAGGTAGTCGTAGACTTCCTTGAAAGCTTCATACATATGGATGGTTTCTCTTGATTTAAGTGGGCGAACCAAAATGGCATTGGCGTTGTAAATGTATACCACAAACACGTATTGATTACCATGGTAAGATCGAACTGGAAATTTGCCTGTCTGATCAGAATATACTACGTCCTCAAATTCCTCTGCCAGCACTGCAAAACAATACATTTCACAACCTGCAGCTGCTTCAATGATTGGATTCATGTCTTCTTCTGCGTGGGTTGAGGTGTGCTTGGTCGTGGAGCGTGTGCCTTTTCTTGTGCGGTGCATATGGCCTTTGATTGTGGCCGTGGATAGTGGCAGGTGCTTTTTGACGGCTTCCTCTGTTAATCCTGGGAATGATAAGAGTTGGTCATTTCGAATTGCTTTGAGGAGTGTTGTCTTAGGAGGTGAGAATAGGCATTGATGGAGATACGTGACGAGATCCTGCTGATTTGTGATGTGGTGGACATGGTTGACATGTTCTTCAGTGAAGTTGGCTTGTGTGTTCACGCGTTGACAATCTTTAATAGATAATGGTATTAACCATAGGTTGGTTTTGGGACAGTGCATACCATACATTATTATTTTCCCTTCAAATAATATCATGCAACAGTCTTGTTCAAATAGGACTGTGCATCCAGCGGCTGTCAGCTTGTTGACTGAGATTAATGTACGATGGAAACCCGGTATGATGTGGCCTTCTCGCGCCTCTTGAGGTAGCATTGGCCAGTTGACGTCACATTCATGTGTAGATCGTTCGGTGGAGTTATTTGGCATGATGACATTGAGTGGGTTTGTTGTAGGGCGTACGTTTTTTACTGGTGCATTGAGCGCGATCATGTTACTGGTCGTTCCAGAGTCCAATAAGCCGTAGTTTGGATCGGTTCCTTGCATGCAATTTGAACAATTGCTTGCAATTACCATCTCATCATCATCAGTATTAGGTGCATTAGCTGTGTTACAATTTTTTGGGGTGGAGTTCGGGTATGTGTTTACAAAACTATGTTGTTTATTCACATTACAGCTACTACCCGCTCCACACCTTCAGAAAAATTGATTCTGCCCCCCTGCCATGTTAGATTGCATTGGCATTTGCGTTTTATGCGCATTCTTCATACTGCCTCCCATTGGGTTGTCCCTCGTGGCATGCCATACATGTCCCATGGCTGGATTCTGGCAGTTTTCACTGCAGTGATGGTTGGGGATGTCAAACCCGTGGGTCCAACAGTAGTTCATGTTGGCATACCGCTAGGTTGTGTTAGAGTAAGGTGGGTTGATGGGGCGATTGTTCCTTGCTCCGCCTCCACGTCCGCCGTACATATGGGGTGCCATGTATCCGTTGTGTGGCTGCATTTGTTGGGGATTCATTTGTTGGCCGTAACCTTGTGGTGGTCCTTGACCTCCTCGTCCGCCTCGTCCTCTGTTGTAATTCGTATTGCCGTATCCACGGCCTCCTCGTCCGCCGCTTGTGTTGTACCTTGCACGTTGGTTCATGTTCCGAGTTTGTTGGTACTGAGTGGGGTATTGAATGGGTGGGGCTTGTGGTGGATTCATGTTGGCGTATCTTGGGGGTGTGGATACCCCCATTGGCATAGGCTGGTAGGCATGATGGGCATCGATGTGATGGACGGGTGGGATATTTGTAGCTGCAGCCGCAATTTGTTCCATTCGGATCTGCATGTTGTGGAGTTGATTTTGTAGTTGGTTGATGCCTTGATCAATGTTGTTTCCAAGTTGATTATTGGTGGCCGTTAGGGATGCGAACAAAGCTGTGTTGTTCGCATGTGCACTGGCGAAGTTTTGGATGGTTTCTTCAAACTGATTTTCAGTTGGTTGGCTATTGTCTTCGGCATTGTTCCCAAATCCGATGGATGCAGCGGTGGTTTCGGTCTCCTGCTTAAGATCATACGCCTCTTGCCACCATGGCTTGAAGCATGACCATGTTCTTTGGTCATCGTCGAGTCTTCTCCAGTCGGCATACTTAATTTGAAAAGCGTTGGTACGGAGAATGCACAATTCTCCCGTAGTGACGAGGTCGGCATCAGCGATGGGACGGCCTGCATGGCGTGCGAACTCGGCTCCGTCATCAATTTGGCGGAACAACAAATGGATGGGATCAGCCGGGTCCCACTCCTTCTCCATGTTTTGTTTGTTACGTTGAAAATCAAGTGGAGTAATGTGGCCGAAACGTTGTTTGAATGTGTTGAAGATTTGAACAAATGTGGCATCTTGTGTGCCAATGAAGCCAGATTTGATGTCACTCTTGTAACTATTGTCGATGGCTTGGAGGAAGAATGTGACCAATGCAATATTTACATTCTTCGTGTTTTCCCTCTCCATTCTTTCCTTCTGCCAATTTAGGCGAACAACATCTCTTGCACCAGCATCCTCGTGTCCTGTATACATAGGCGCATCTGTTTTGGTTGGAAGATCGTGAATAACTTCCTGAGAGTATGTGGCGAAGTCCTGGGCATCCAGGGCTTGGTGCAACATGCCGTACGCGCTGCGTGTTGATGGTACGGTCCGTGCGCACCGGCAAACAACTTTAAGAGCTCGCATGAGTTCCCAGAGGTTGGGGCGGCCTCGAATCGGTGGGTCGATCCGTTCAACGGGGAAGCCGGCCTTCATGTCGGTGACGGAAATGGCGGTGTATGTACTGCTCATTGTGCTGCTGGTGGTGGTGTTAACTGAAGAGGTGGTGTATGTTGGGTGGTAGTTGCTAGTGTGAGCCATGAAGGTGCACTAGGTGGTGACTGGTGGGTGTTAAAAATATTAAGAACTGATGAGAGTATCTAGCTTACTTAGAAGCATCTGATTTGTAAATGACGTTCTAAATAATTTATGAGAGTAAATTGTTGTTATTTGCAAGTCAGGAAAATGTGAGAAGTGACTAGAGACCAAATGAACGGGAATGGAACTTTGCTTAGGCTGCTGTGAGAACAGGGCGTAAGTAAAGTATTCCGTTGAGTCCGTTCATGCTGCTGGTGCTCCGTACTCATGGGTAGGAATCTGTACTGGTACGGGAGTAAGTAGGGGCAATGGACTTCTACCTACATACAGACCTGGTATAGATTCAACATATGGAATCGTCTCATTATTATGGTACCTAGGCTATCTACTCAATTTACATGATAATACTTATCTTCCTAATAATCTACATCATTTTTATCTAAACCATTTACAGCCAATGAATTCTCTCAACCTATACGTAATTGACATTTGGAGAATTCATTATGTTTATAAAAAAATTCTCAAAGCATTTTTTTGGGGAGTTTGGATCATATTTGAATGACATAATGACACACATAGAGAAATTAAATTTGCAAACAACCAAACACAGCAGTTCCCCAAAAATGGAAAAAAGAGTGTAGATAATATTTTTTGGTACTTAATGCTACTCCTACATACCTACCACAAACTGCCCCTGTCAAGCACTAAACCATGCAACAACTAACAGTTCACATCTATCACACTAAGTACTTAGTATTACAATACACTAAGATAGCTAATAACAGCTAAGTATGAGCAGCAACTTTCTTACCGCCACCACCATGACAGGTCATTTAAGATATCAATGAATAGTTTGAATTTACAAATAGTTTAGTGTAGTAATAAAATGAGCGATTATGCCATTGAATTAAACAATGGTGTCATCTCATACTGCCTTTTTCTGGTTGGCGGCATGAATCCTTGCCAATGTTCATGCTTGGACTTCTCTGCCCAAGCCCAAGGTTCAGCAGCACATTCAGAGGGGCAACCAACAGCAAATGAATTAATTCAAGCAAAAATCAAAAGTAAAAACTGCAAAAAAACAGCAACAACAGCAATGGTGACAGCAATCAACAGCCAAGGCAAGGATCTGGTTTGTGCATGCCAACAATTCCAGAGCCTGCAGCAACACCATCTCATAAAAATGCCAAAAGCAAACACAAAAACAAAAACACAAAACATGACAACCAACACAATATGATACCATTGCAATTGCAAAGTAGAAAAAAAGACAAAAAAGGTTAAGACAAAAGGGGCAACAGTGAAAAAATGTCCAAGAGTTTAAGTGTGAAGCAGGGGAATTACAAAAAGCAGGTTCTGTCAGATGTGTTTTTGTAGGGTGTGGACGACGTGAGGGTTAGTGTTGTTTGGGTGAGGCTGGAGTCAGGGGGCTGTGCAGTGGGCTAGCTGTGGTTCAGGTCATTTTTGTGGGATAAAGAGGATCTGACAGCAAGAAAAATATAAAGAAAGAAGGCAATAAGTAGAATTGGTACAGTAAAAAATATCTGTTGTTGTAAACTTCTCATATCAAGCAACGACAGATAGGAAGAATGACATCTGAATCTCACATGGGTTTTTGCAGCTGGTGATCTTAACAGCATGTCAACTGCTAATCACTGTGTGTTTTTGACCAATCATCTGGTCTAAGCATGAGCACCTGGTCTGATCTATACAGCACTGCTCTCCAGTAGGTCATTTGGTGTTGCACAGATGTCACAAGTCTTGGCTTGATTCAAAAAATTTAAATTTATAAACTCAAAACTTAAAAATTTCTATCAAGAGAAATCGATATTTCATGACCTGGAGAAATACTTTTTGTGAGAGCAAAAAATCCCTGTAGAAAAGTTACTTCTAGAACCAAAAGAGCTCAACACAATATGGTAATTGCAGCTAGCAAAAAAGCCTTACTTGTAAAAAAATTGTACACAATTATACTTTATATCTTGGATCATCTTTATATTTTAGACAATCATTGTAATTATTGTGCTATTTATTTGGTCACCACTAATAATGATATTATTTTGATATTGTCTCTACATGCCCTTTGAATTTAAAGAACACATACCATAAATAAGTCCACATTATTATCAAATGGTTTCCTCAATGCAATCTTTCCTGTATAGAAATACTGACCAATGGGTGTAAACGAGGTACAAAATGAAAGGTGAAAGTACTGATTAGAATTACTTACCTACAGGGCCAATGTGAAATTGGAATATTGCATTGATGCTGATTTTTTCATTGAGACACACTGGCCAAAAAGATTTCCATCCATGACACACATTTTCTGAACCAGTTGCTCATGTATGTAGTGGGGATTTTTGTTATATGTTTCGGTGATGTAGCCCTAATTACTATTTTTTGTATTACATACAATGTACAATAGTCAAGTATTGTGAGGCTACACCAATAGATGAATTGTGCTTTCACATGCTAATTTCACAACAAGCTATTGCCAGTAAAAAATTCTAACTGGTCACACCACTCACCAATTTTTGAGCACAAGAGCAATTCCTTGCTTGTTTCATTTTTTTTTGCTTCTGTGAAATTGTCATAACATTTATATATATTTAGAAGTGAATTCAGTTTCTAGAATGGTGCACCACAGGAACAAGCTGTTTTGAGATAGTTTTTACAGTGGAATAAAATGCTAAGACACAATTTATGTTTGGATTAAAGTCAATACAAGTTTCATTCCTTTTTTAAATCAAGTTTAATCTTCAGAAAAGAAAGAGGTCACGATGCTCCATGTATTATAGTCAAACACATTTGTGTCTAAGTACTTATTGAAAAAAACTAACATCATATATTGCCATGGCATATCTAAGTCGTTTTATGTAATGATTTACAACAAAAAATAGTTCTGACGACAATGTTATGAAAGGTTCGATGATTTCATTGCTCAAAGAATGCCTCGAAATCTAATTCTAAGGAGCTCCCTGAATATGAATTCGTCAAGACCGACTGGAATAAGATTAGTTCTTTGCACGTCTCAACTTCTTCAACTGAGACAACTCCTGCTCTAGTTGTCGATTTCTTTTTTTCTCCTCCACAAGAGTTGCTTTGGTTGCATTGTGTTGGTTTTCCTCCCTGTTGCGAGCAGCGTCAGACAGCACTGTTGCAATGGTGAGGCCTTCCACCTTTTGATTATAGGCTTCCAATCGGCTGTTCAGGTTTTCCATCTTGCTTTCTATGCGGGAGTGGATGTTTGGATACTTTCCTGCGTTGTCCCTCTCATAGCCTGCATCTGGATACTTTTTGTGTAGCGCTAGGACAAAGTCATCGGAAAGGTTTGGGTTGTTGCATGCATAATGTAGAGGGAGACGGCCCCAAATGTCCACAATGCGCAGCACTTTTGATTCAACACAATTCAGAATTACTTTCATCTTTTCTTTGTGGATGATTTCGGCCTTTTCACACGCCCATCGAACGAAACGGGCATGCCTCCTTTCCGGAGTGAATTTGAGCACGAGTTCAAATACCGCAGGCGTATTCAAATCAAACTGAAATGCATTGAAGACAGGGAGTGAGTCAGCACCATTACTTTTCGTGATCCAAGTGCCGAGTGCGCTGGGATTGGCATCAATCACGAGCTTCACTGAATCAATCGAAGGGCTGCCACATTTACCATTCAGAAGGTAGTAGATGGGAGTATAGCACTCCTTATCTTGGGCGGAAGCAGCTTCTGGATAAATATCCAACAACTTCCGAAGTCATTCGAAAGTTGAGATCGGAAGAGCANTATCCAACAACTTTCGAATGACTTCGGAAGGGGCTTTGAAATGGCAGGCGATATGGAGGGGAAGCACGCCGTATTCATCCCAGACTACTTTGGCGTCCTCTGGATTGTTTCGAAGGTGGCCAATGAAGTCCCCCCAACCCCTGCGTCGAACCAAATCGAGCCAAGCCGGAGTTGCTGACACAACCAAGTTGATGGACTTTTTGATGGACGTGGCACTCATTGTCAGAGATCAGCTAAGGAGAGGGCTTGAGGCGTGCGATTATAATAGACACAATGAACTCTTTTCCAATGAAGACTTTGCAAAATGATTATTGGAATGCCTGCTTTCTATGCCTAGTGAATGAAGGATGTGAAGGCAGAGCGGACCATAGGAGCGGACTGCAGTTAAAGTTCACATGATGCTTTTTCAGTCGCACTTTCGTGATGGTTGGCGATTGGCGATAGATCCGTCACATTGGACTTGCAATGTGTTGGTCGTTGGAAGTCATTGGCTTGTGTTGGCTCTACTAGAGGCACAATCAAGAGCATAAAGTCGTTGGCTTGTGTTGGCTCTAGGCATAGTCGAGGGATTTTTGCGTATTCTTGTGCGACTGAATGATTTGATCCTATTTTTTGATCTACACAACTATCTGCTTGTCGCCTGTTGCCGTTGCCACCGATCGCTTGTGGGAAGCTAATAATGGCAGAATTTGGCGTCGTGAATGAAGCTATGTACCTAGTGGTTATTCACAGATATTTCTTTGTTAATAGGAGCATGCAGTTGTATTGTACAGTACTTACTTATGTAGCTTTATGTAGTCCTTGGCTGCTACAATATGTAAGTATGACAAATTCATTTTTTCAAAGTCATCAAGGGATAAAACCAAGTGTCCCAATCAATTTAGATGATCAAGAAAACCCCCAAATACAGAGCAATAACCTCTAAATGCAGCAAGAAGTTCATCAAAAATAACAGCAATTGCAGTAAAATTCAAAGAAAAAGATTTACTTTTGAAATTTGAATTCTAAATATCTCAGTTTGTGTCCTAAATTATTTCATTATCTAGGTTTTTCTCGATAGGTATGTACATCATTTTGGGAACTATCTATTGTACCAATTATTATATAGATACTGAAATAACAATGCAGTTTTTGCCATCAAATTCTACTGTTATGTCCAAGTTACAAACCATACATAAAAGTAATCTATTACAACTATTTTTTGTTGTTTTGAGGTGATAATTAAATAACATCAAAATCTCAGCCCACAGTCATCAAAATTTATCCAAAATTCTGTTGACCAAAAGTTTACTCAAAGAACTATTAATCAGTAAAAATCAGAAATCAAAAATATGTTTTTTTGACTGAGAAAATTACAGATAATAACATCACAAGTTGTTTTTGTCATATCAATTCAAGACTGCAATGTTAATTGTTTATAAAGCGACAACATTAGGAGTACTTATGTAAGATTACTAGAGAGCAAAACAAAATGCATCATGAGCTACTATTGGCTACAATCAGATCAGCAAGAAAAGTTGACCTAAATTATAATGAATTCAATCTCTTATATGATCATAGCATATTGAGCAGAAAAATGTATTACACCAATTGTCATTATCAAGAAGTATACCTACAATGAATAGTGACTGACAAGAAAGAAGCATTCATTGCATTATTTGATGTCTGCAAATTTGGTACCTGTAGAACTGTTAAATATGTGTTCACAATGGTTGAGATAGTGGAAGGTTGGTGTTGATGGCAAACAATGAGATTGTCTCAATCAAGGTCTAAAAAATAAAATTTATTATTTCGGGATCTTTATTCATTGTCACCATTGTAACATTGTACATAAAAAACAGGTAAATACATCTAAGTACCTACCTACAATATGAACGCTTGGATTGTTAGATGGAGGGTGTGATAGTGATGATGGGTGTCACATAATGTGGAGAGGAAGCAAGGGGAGCAATGGTTCAATGATGGTGATGGTAATGGTGACAGATTGTCAGCCTTTTGTGGTTGTTAGTTTATTGTGATGGCTGCACCTGAATGGTAGTGATTCAATTACCCATGAATAAATGCATTCATGCCAGCAAAAAATCATAATTCAGACTTGTTTAGAGAGTGTCTGAATTATGCATTTTGAAATTTTTCAAAATGCAAAATTCAAAGATGAGAAATTCAATAGAATTGAAATTTTTGTTCTATGTGGCACCAGAATAAAACAAAACTTGTGCCATATTCAAGAAATCAAGCAATAATTGAATCCTACTACTGATACCAGTGAGTAAAAACTTTCAATTTTTTGACCATATCTCTTGATTCTCTCTGAATGATTTTTTTCTGTGGAAGTGTAAAAAAATTGTTAAGGCAGATCAAGAATGTGTGATAAAAAACCTTACAGAAAATATATCACCCCCTTCAATCAAAAGTGTCAACAATCTGGAACAGCTAGCTGTGCTAGTAGCTAGCTGTTCTAATGATGCAGTTGTTGTCACATCACTTTGGGATGAAATGTGACAAAAAGTTTATTTGCAATTCCTTAACAGCTAAGATGAAAAATGGATTCTGTGAAAAGGGACAGTTTTGTGCAAGCATCAAGCTAGGTAGATAGATTCTATTATGCATTGTCACTAACATGATTGATGGACAGACAAAAGGCTAAGGATACATATTTGTGGCCTGGTATTCCTTAGGACAAACCAAGGTCATCCTTATTTTTCTCATGATTCATGCTCCTCTTTCCTTGACACCATCAGCTAGTAAATATGCTAGAAAATTACAGCAGAACAAGAACCGGCACTCCCATTACCCTTTGAAATAGGAGGGAATACAAACCAGCAAGTAGCGTCAAGCAATGAGATGTTTAAAATCACACCCCCTCAGCCAGCCAAAAGCTATTTATCAGTTGATGCAACACTGTAGCCATCTAGCAATTGGCAATCCAATGCAAAACCACACATCAAACCACTCCTTTTCTTGTGATATTTTTCTTTTTGAATGACTTCAAATTTTTCCATGAGCAGTTTGTGGAGTGCCAAAACAGTTATGCATTGGATTTGATGGCGTCTTTTTAATGACTGATGATTTAGTCCTCAATTGATGACTCTGATGTCAAGTTACTATGGTCATCACCTACCCCCTATAATAAAATTACATGATCTTATTGACCATTCTCAAACAATGAATTCAAAAGCTACCTTCTCTTGTAGACCATACTCAAACAATGGTACTGCAAACAAACAAAATGATGCATGTTCATGTCACATTACTAACTCCAAATGTGTTTTCCAGATGTGTTGTTGCAGTTTATGATTTGGGGTGTAGTGTATGATGACATATTCATCATTAAAAAGTGACTTGCTGGCAAAGTGACTTGCAATGACTATTATCTGATGCTCTTAGAAAAATTGATAGTTGGAATCCACAATGATACTGCAAATAATACATTATGAATACACTGCAAATGAATAGCATTTGCATTACAATTTGTGCTCATAGATGGACAATGTGTAAAACCATCTAGAAAAAAGGACTTGAAACAAGAATGTGAACATTTCAGTTCTATTATGTTTCATATTTTGACTACTACTGTGCACAATCAAATAGGTAATAGTCAGTGGTTCTTTAGCAACAGCAAATGAGATCTGAATCACAACTGTCAATGTCACTTAAAAACAATGCCAAATTTAAGCAAAATGGTACTGTTTAAACAAAGGTACAGATGCATCCCCCATCTGCACCCCCCATGATCTGCACCCTATTTCCTCACATCCATTGAATCATTTGCCAACATAAGTGTTGACATCATCACTCCTATCACACTGAGCCCCAGCACACTGTAAAAATTTTTATTCCCCCCAAAAAAGAATTCACAAAACAGGAATGCTTGACTTTGTTGTTTTAGTCTTGGTATCACATGCCCCAGATGGTCAGCACCACATCAGCCCATTACATGGTAGTGCTAACATTGTTTCTGATTGAAGGCATAATTGTTGATGTTGACATACCCCTGAGACCCTACAGTATGTCATGATGATTATTTTCAATGTTGCCAAGAACCCTGAGAGCCTAAAGGGTGTGTTTTGCCCTCCCCGACATGTCATGATTATAACTGTTGACATCAACAATCACCCTGATGACAGGGACCCAATGGGGGTAGAAACATGGTGTGTTTTGTGTTTTCTCCTCCCAATGCATCTCATGATTCATTATGTTTTGGCAATAATGTTAGATTATTGTATTTCCATTGTTGTTGATATGATGCACTGCATAAAACTGTTGCCCATGAAGTCTTTGGGAAGTCTTGAGATGCTATGACACCATTTTCCGCTGTTTTGCTGTGTGAGACTTAGGTTAGACTTTTGATGATTTCTAAGCTGAAAAAATAAGGATGACCTCAGTTCATCCGAAGAAATATCAGCACCCCAAGGCAGAAACCTTAGGTTTTTGTTGGACTTTCTCACTGCCTTGGGGTTAGGGGTGTGGCACATAATGCCAGCATAAACTGCTACATTTCTGGGCCATATATATGCTGGTCATGCTGGTGTATATGCGGGCTCAATGCAATGTTATGCTGTATATTTGCTGGTCATGCACATTAATATGCGGCATAGATTGACAAAAGCAGCATATTCACCAGCATAGCATAAATACCCGCATAAAAGGTCTGCTTGCCCGCATTATGTGCCACCACTCTACTTGGGGTAATGTACAACAGCATGGTAGTTACAGTATTTTTTGCAGTGCCAGTGGTTTAATGTTAGTTAGCCCAATCTTGTGTAAGTACCATCTTTAGCTTAGAATATGAGAGTACTCCAAGCAAATGAGAGCCTATTTTTTTAATTTTTTGTTAATGAGAGTACTTTTTTGGCTATAATTATGAGAGCATTTTTGTACAATTTACTTGGTAATAACGAGAGTACACGTAATGATATTTTGTAAATAGATTTTATTATTATTGCTGAAAAACTTTTCTGAAGTGTTATGAGAGCAATTTTTCCGGTTTTTGGTAGTGAGAGCCCACTTTTCAAGAGGCTTTGAAAACAAGAGCCCTCGAAAATTCAGTATGAGAGTACTCTCATATTCTAAGGTAAAGACGGTACAATCATACTCTAAGCTAAGAAGTAGTATTAGTAATGTACTATGTACCAAACTTACTGTTAAATACAGAGTAGGTAAAATTATAGAGTTCCTAAAGTAGAATGCTCTAGTAGAATGCATATTTCGTGTGCATGATGTAGGATTAATACGAACACCGACGTAGCTATGTTCTGATATGTTTTGTGAAAAAATTTATTTGTAGAAATAGTAGAGTAGAAAACTTTAGGTAGATCTACGTAGTAGATATGGTAAGGTACTCTCTATCTCTAGAGAACAGAATTATTGAGTACAATACCATACCAACTTCTTAGAATTGAGAGCCCCCGCCCAAGCCATGGCAAAACAATGTCAAAACAGCTGAAAACAGTTAACATTCTCCAAAACAGTGCCAAACAACGTGCTGTACATGCTGTTAATTACTTGGGTAATGACACATTTAGAATTACAACATCATTCTTGGATATAATAATATCTTGCAATACAAAATATACTAAGTATTACAAGAACAGCAAAATTTTGAAATTCTCCATCTTTTTTGTGAAACAACTTCAGCAAAAAAGTAATAAGAAAACTCACTCCTCATGAATTCCTTTGGCAGGAATGCAGAGAGGGTAATGATAACTAGCAAGCAACTAAATAAACAATTTCACTGGAATTTAATTACACTCACCTTGCATTGCTTTCTCGTAGTCCATCACTAACATTAGAATACAATTCTACTTAAATCAACAAAACCTAGTTATTCCTATGTTAGACCTTGATTTCATCCACATCTGATTTCCGGCCATCCAAACAGAAAGTTGGTCTCAATGTCCACTGACAGGATGTACCGACAGAGAGCCGCCGTCACCACAAATGAACGAGTCGCTCGTGTCAGTGGCATGTGAACGGGGTTCTGTCTTCCATCACGAAATGCACCATTCAATTTCCGCGAACATTGCATCGGTCATGGCAGCGGGCAAAGGATGGAGGCAATGAGCCGCGCCTGGTGACGATGAGTCGTCAGGTGGGACGACGATGGTCGTGCCATCAACATGAAATGGCAGGGGCGACGAAATGAGGTAACGGCAACGACAAGGCAACATTGACAACTGTCAACCAAGGAGACCGTTTCGGACCGCGGGGACTGTTTCATTGTCGGCAGTGTTCGTCATTGTCGGTGTCAGCAATTTGTGTCAGTGGCGGTGGCAATTGTGCCATCAACAAATAGTGGGGGGGCGAGTTGATGAGGAAGACGGTGACGGCACAGCAACGGTGACGGTTGTCGAGAATCATTTCGTCGTCGATGATGACGACAATCGACGGCAACGGTCGACGCCGAAGTTGTCATCGTTGTCGTCATTGTCATGGCGGTGGCAGTGGCGGTGTTGATGTCAGTGGAGGTGGAGGTGGCGGTGGGGACGAATTCGTTCCCGGCGTTAGAGAAGGTTAGAGATATGGGGGGGGGTCAGCAATACGAAATGTAAATAATAAAATAATAGTTCTGCAAGGGGCAGAAGTTACCGAATTGTGGTCGTTGTGGGGAAGGTGGGGTCATAGCACTCGATTCGGAATGCGGAAAGATTGGCATGGCCATTTCCTTCATGGCATTGCTAAATAAAATTGGAGGTATCATTTTTTTATTATGTTGTATTATTATTGAGTACCAGGTATGATAGGGTATGGTAGG
>JALLOT010001103.1:0-16202 GCA_036939595.1 Thalassiosira livingstoniorum | reverse complement strand
GGAGCCAATTTTTTTCAACCTTTGATTGTGGGCACCAGGTGGCACCCATGACAGACTTGACACCAAACAATGGTTTCTTAAAATAAAAGTTATATTGAATTAATGGTGAAAGTCATTAATCTATGAGCTCACTGCTAAGATTAAGTCCCTCAAGCACAAGAAAAATGACAAATCTCTCTTTTTTGAAAGTTATCATCACAATCACATGATTGAGTAAATATGTATGAGAAAAAGTTAAAAATGTTTTAAACTAAGTTGTATAAATATAACTAGAGAACTACTGTAATGTTTACAAAATATAATGTGAGAAATAAGATAAAATATTCCAGATCAAAAATCAACCACAAAATAGAAGTAAAATGTTTCAAAGACAAAACAAAATCCAGAAAGAACCAGATCACAATCATTACTGAAAACTGAATAAGGCTCCATTTTTGATCACCCTCCCAACAGGAAGCCAATTGTGACTTGTCAAAAATCCAAGAGTGATGATAGGATTGCATATACCCATTTTAATGCTCTTTTTATTCTTAAGTATTACAAAACTGGATTGAAAAAAGATTTTGTGTTTTGCTAGGAAACTTTTCATGGTGACAATACAAGGGCCTGAATATTCAAGGCACATAAAGTTATGCAAATTATACAAAATGTCACCATTGGTAAAACATATCTTGAGTTCCATACTTCAACATGATGCTTTCATGCTTCATGGATATATGACATGTAATGCCCAAGAAATCACGTTGCTACAATACCAATCATAGAGATAGCCATAAACAGAATCAAAGACATAATTAAAGCACAACAACAATGACTATGGAAAACAAAAGACTAAATTAATTGCTTTTGTCAAAACAATAATCAAATAACATTGTGGTGTTTCATTTTGTCTTTTCGAGATTAATTGCCATATCAGCACCTCTCTTGATCCTGGATGTACATTTTCAGGAAAGCTAGGAATTTTTATTTCAACAAAGACCTGTTCTCTGATACTGGTATAAATGCCTCCCCAAAATGTGTACTACTCACACTGTAAATAGATTGCTAAATTTTTATTTTTGGATAATCATAACCAGATTATAATCTTCGAATGTGGGTATTGGTATTTCTGACCAACTTCAATTATGACTACCACTACCATGTCACTCTTGCTTGACTCAACCCAGCATGATAAAAACAAAAACTAATAGATAATGATGAAGAAACTTCACTATTTGCACTAGTAATTTAACTCTAGTTTCAAATCAAAATCACAGCAGACAGTAGAGATGCTCCAGTTGCTTGTATAGAAGTAACTGAGAACTGAGACTATCAACTAATTATTGGCTATCTTTGAAAAATTTGTCATCATTTATGTTTGCCTACTTATTATCTGACAGCAGCCCATTCACTTGCATTGCCAGTTACCTGTCAGCTTTTCATCTTTGTTGCTGTTAGATAAAATATCTGTAGTCTTGTCCTGAAAAGCTTTCTCTTATTTTAAAAACAACCATCAATAATGTTCAACAACACCAGAAATATAGTCTAGACAAAATTATAACTCTTTTCAACATCAGTCACCATGTCTTACTGAGAAGAATGTGTTGTCTAAAATTTTGAACTAAGAATTAAAGAACACACTTGCTATGATAACCTTACTCTTGCTTGTTTTTGATGAATTTTGACACAAAAAGGGACTATATCAACCCAAGAACAAGGTGTGACTATATCCAGTGACAACCTAAGTAGTCTTAGAAGAAGTTGATTCTTGGAAGCAGAGGCCTGCTACTGTCCATCATGGGCCAAAATACCACCCATGACTTAGGAAGTGAAGGAGCCAAGAAGGACAGCCAAAAGATTCCAATACAGATAACTATTGCATGAAAGCTGATGACTGCATTTACTCTCAGTGCACTATTATTCAATTAGAATTAGAACATGAAACAAAACCCAGTTAAAAGACAAAAGCAAATCCCACTTCAGAACTCTATTTAAAAACTATATTCAAACCAGTCTTATCAATTGAGACCCAATTTGTAGATTGAAGCAAAAAACAATACATTTTGAAACTATTTTCAGAATTCAAAATTGGACACTGCCAAAATAATTTATGTTCAAGCCAACAAAATCCCTCTTTGATGTTTTTTGTAAATCACCCAAAGAAACTCATAATGAGGATCAGGAGTACTATGACACCCCCTTTAAAGATTAAAGAAAACAAACCAATTGTTTCTGCAGAAAAAAAGAACATTTTGACAACATTTCAAAGCATTGGCTAACTGTTGATGGGTGTGGACCAATGCCTTAGGTTGGTTGCCAATTTACATCTCCAAGGAAATTGCTTTTTGTTCAAGTACATAGTTGGACACATTTGTTTTGTTCAAATAGTACAAAAAACAATAATGAAAATATGGTAAGTATGGTCAAAACAGAAGTCTTCAAAACTTGCTGTAAGTAGAATTAAAGTAGTAAGTGAGTATGGTACAATACTAAGTGAGTAAGTACTATATGTGGGGATAGTGTAGTGTTGTGCTCACTGGCATTTTGTGACTGACTTTCCTGCTTGGAAAATCCTCCCAGAAGGATCTTGGCTTTGGCAAAATCCGAGCACCATAAATAATATTTTAGCGATAATACATATTTATTCACTGATTTTCAAAGAGGAATCAATACTTACCTAGTTATATTGATTGGGGCTTTCGCTTGTTTCAACGACAGATTTCTTCCAGGACACACAAAGGCGATCTTGAGTAACGGCTCTAGCAATAGAACTGAAAACCTGTGTGGCAATGACAGGCAACAGGCAACACAAGCAACGCAATGGATTTTGTGTGAGAAACAATTCTTATTATGCTGGCTCTCCGAATACAAAAGTTGAAGAAAGCATAAGTAGATACAATAGGTATGGTACAATAGAGAGTTGCTCACAGTTGCCAGCAGTTGCTTGGCGAAAAAATGCACAGCTAGGTTTAGGGTTCGTGTTTCCATCTTCCATCAAAGATGATATTGATGTTTTTGATGTGTTGTTTTAGAAAAAAATATTTGTAGTAGTAAGTACTATGGTAAGTACTTACAACAGTAAAAGCATCATGATTCATGATCATTGCATGTTGCAGAACTAAGTATTTGTTTTTTGATGGCAAGCACCCTACTTATTTGATTGCTGGCCCCAACAACAACATCATGATCGTGATCACGATGGCATCTTTTATCGAATCTTTGCAAGTGTCGACGAGATTCGCCACTCACAATTTTAGATCTTGTCTGTCAGAGTAATTGAAACATCCGTCAGCATCCATCCACTGTAAATAATAATATCAGCAATTAAAATGGCTTCTTACCAATTCTTCACAAGAACATCAAATTCATCAACGTCATCTTTGTCGACACTGTTGAAGAATGCTTTTCGAAGTACGCCCTCGTCGTCAAGTTCAAGGCGGCATTTCTTATCTCAAACTAATTTTCTTGTTCGAAATGAGTCAGCCGCTTGCCCAACTTGCCCAATGCGGGGCCAGCCAGCTGCACCAGCTGCATCCTCTTCGTTCTACGCTTCCTGGTCAAAACCATTTTCTACATTGGCCGCATTTCACGCGGAAGATTATTTAGGCTCGTCCTCAAACAATGCAGGCAGTGCCAGCAGCTCAGGTCAGTCTGCGGCAGCTGCTATGATGGCTGGTATGGCGGCAGGCGTAGCTTCCATCTTCTACCAAAAAGATCGGGCCCACGAAGCCAGCAGTTCCAGAGTTGGCGTCAGCGGTGGCGTCAGCAGCAATCGCTTTGAAGCCAACCCTTCTGAGGAACGCGGTAACCTCAATGTCGAGAGCACTGCGGAAACAGTGGGCGATTCCGCCGCAATCAATACAACCAGTGTATCCAGTGCATCCAGCATTGCCACATCTGCCTTTGTGGAACAAGACCAATTGAACTCCATCAATCAAGTGGTAGATGACCTTGCCCGTTCCCTCTCCGAATTGCACGCGCGACAAAAACTATTGCAAGGACGAGTGTTGCACGATTTGAATCAATTGGCCGAAGAGGCAATTTCCATTCGACTTGCGACTCGCAAGTCGACGAGAAGGAGGAGCTCTGGCCATTCCGGAAGTTGTAAGAAAGAATGCGGCACCACTTGCTCCACTTGCACAACGGGAACAACTACCAACACTACAGGAGAAGCATTCATTCCCATCCCCGAAAATCTAGCAACCCTCACACCCAAGCAAGCATGGCATATCATCCAACAACTCCAACAGAAGCACCTCTTCGAAAATGATATTTACTACACCGACGTGGATCAATCGCACAAACCCAAAGTGTCCCGAGAAGATTTGACGAGGATATTCGATACTGCCGCGAACGTCTTGTGTGGTGAAAATACAGTGAATGATTTGAGGGAGAGGGAGGATTTGGAATGCATTACAGTCGTTGGGGATTTGCATGGCCAGTATGATAGTTTGATGGATGTGTTGAGAAGCGTGGGTAGGACGGGGTTTGGTCCGAGTCCCCCTATATCATCAGCATCATCAGAGGCGGAGGAAGATGGCGACATCAATTCAAAATCGGGAACGCCCTGGGATGGATCCGGTGCCATCATTTTCAATGGAGATTTTGTTGATCGGGGAGAAGATAGTTTGGGAGTGCTATTGACGGTGATGTTGCTCAAGATTGCGTTTCCGAATCATGTGTATTTGAACAGAGGAAATCACGAGGATGCTTTGCTGTAAGTGCATTCTTTGAAGTAGACGTTTGTACTCTTCTTTGTGATTACCTGATTTCTTACATAATATTTTAAACGGAATTCTTTATGTTTTTGCAGATCGACAGTGTATGGCTTCACCGAAGAACTCGAATCACTCTACTCCACAAAAAGTGACGAATCCATCGATGACATTTGGGATTCCATCGGCGATGCTTTTGCATCCATTCCCCTCTGTGTTCTGACCCCCTCCTCCGTAATCATGCACGGCGGCATCCCCTCGAAAGAATTCAAACTCGATGACCTCCGCGCAGTATCGGGCGAAGAACGAAGTCAAATCCGTTCCCTCATCGAGTCCGACGGCTCTCCTACAGTAGAGCTCGTTCAGAACGTGTTGTGGAGTGATCCCAAGCCCGAAAAAGGGATTCATCCGAATGAAGCACGGGGTGTCGGCGTTTATTTTGGTCCGGATGTGACCAAGGACTTTTTGGTTCGGGAGGGGTTTGGTCATTTTATTCGGAGTCATCAGCCGGTGGATATGGGGTATGAGACAATTGACACCGATGACGAAAGTGCTGGAGCGGTGACTGTGTTTTCCGCGGCGCAGGTAAGCGAGCATCATTTGATGCACTTGCATAGATAGCATTTGTAGCTTATTGTCTAATTGTTTTGTCATCATTTTTGATTCGTTCCAGTTTCCGTGTGGTGAGGGGTACAACTGGGGTGCTGTCCTCCAGTTGACAAGAGAAAATAACTTCTTTCCAGAGCCCAAATTCTATCCAGGTAAACGTCCGAAGAAGCAAATTACCACGGACTACGTCGAAGAAGCATTCCACGAGTTATCACGGGTGATTGCCAGGAACAGTTTTCAACTCATGTCTGCATTTCGGGATGTCTCCGTCCGGCACAATGACAATGATGATGGAAGCGGCCGAATCTTCGTTAGCCCACATCAATGGGCCATGGTGATGCGGAAAAGCATGAATCTTTCGCGTGTAAATTGGATGGCACTTCTTCCTTATTTAGTCCCAGAGGCAGAGAACGGCGGAAATGACGATACCATGATTGATTGTGCACAATTCCTCAAGATGCACTGCAACATTTCTTTCGAACTCGATACTTTTTCGTTAAGTAGACTCCAGCAAAACCAAACGATGTTGATGAATGTATTCAAGTTTCTGGACGTCGATCGGAGTGGCCATATTGATCTAGAAGAGTTTCGGGTAGGGGTGGAGCTGCTGAACCGACGATCCAAAGAGGAAGCGGAAAAAATCCAAGAACCCGAGTCATTATTTAGATCCATCGACAACGACGGCAATGGAACGCTAGATATTAATGAGTTTGCTTCCGCATTTGCCGCACTTAGTACACCATATCATATTTCGTGCTTTAAGAAATTCGACATTGACGACAGTGGTCTTATTGATCGAGAAGAGTTTAAATCTGTTTTGAAGGTAAGTTTTGCATCATCTTAACTACGTGTCTTGACTCATAGCTCAAGATTTTGTCCCTTCATTTTTTTACATTCATTTGTAGACCATGAATGAGGGATTGCCTCCTAACCGTCAAATCGACATTAATAATGCTGATTCTGTTTTTGAGGCGCTTGATATCGATTCAAGTGGCCAATTGGACATTGCAGAGTTCAATCAGTTTCTTGAAAACTCTGGTTATTTGCCTAAAAGTTCCAAGCTAGCTGATATTATTGCTCTCGCGTAGACGAAGGGTGCCCAGTGTATTTTTTTTTGCAACAGGGGAAAAACTTCGAGTTCCCACTGTTGAAATATGCAGGGTCTCGAAGAAGAATATTGCATTCAAAGTAGTGTACGGATTTTAGTTTTAGTTATTGCCTGCATTGTATGTGGGGTCTAACACTGAGAGTTTCTCTAGAAAATTGTAAAGTAGTAAGATTAAGCTGAGTTTTTTTCTTTCTAAGACTCTAAAGCACTATATTTTGTGTGGTGGTGTCTCAAAATTGCAACATGAATATGTTTCATTTTGGAGATATTATTATTTCTGCTATTTTGTTGTTCCACAAGCAAGGGTTAGTATTGTGATGATCCATGTCACATTGGTGTATTTATGTCATGAAAGGTGGTTTTGTTGCTGGAGCTGCACTTGAGGGGTAAGTAGGGATATTCAAGAATATAGCAACAGAGCATTTGCTCAGATCAATAAAGATATTTTTACATCTTCTATGCAGTGCAAGCTTGGCTGCAGCACCAAGAATATTTGCTCAAATATTGCGTTGCACCTCTTGTGAAGTGTGATACTCTTGAAGAATCAATGCTCACTGGGATCAGGGCCATTTCATTTTGGACAGAAATACCTAATAATGTGAGCTCTTCATTCAGTGGTAGAAAAAAATGAAGTTGACAATAATTATTGATCAGACCAATCAAAATTTATCACTAAATTGAATATTGATACACTCTCTTGCTTTGAACTATTTTCTAGTCGACAACTGTAGAACAAACACACGGACAACATCCGTTTGTGTGAGAAAAGTAGCAAGATACGATCAAGTATGGTAAAATGGTGTGAATCAAAAATACAAATTTGAAAAAAATTGAAAAAATATGGCACTCAGAATATAATGTAGTAAAATGAAAAATCAAAACCAATTACAAAATTCCTCAAACGAGTTACCTCTTATGAGTAAAAACTCATAAGATGACAACCTTTGCAGCAACTAGAGAGCCCACAGAAGAATAAAAACACAAAAAGCAACAACTACAGGAAAATTAAAAACAAGGCACCAATTGAAGCACATTAAAAAAAACCAACAGTCAACTGTGCAAAAAAAATCAAGTTAATGTAGAAAAAATTCTCTCTACAAAAGATCTTCAGGAGATAATGCAGTTACAAACAGGTGGAAACAGAAATATTATACAAGAAAACAACATCCTCAAATTATAAGAATACTTAGAGTGAAGAAGATTTGGATTTTATTGGTTGATATGTCATTGCAGTCAAATTCTGACTGACAAAGAATCTAGTTTTCAGACTATGTGAATTTTTGTCATGGCATTGTTGAACACAATGTCAAATAATGGTATTGCTTCTCACTTCATAATCACAGTCTTCTCACTTAAACCCTTTTTATTTGAAAATCATCTCAGATGAGATTCATGCTGGATGTTGCAATGGGGAAAAGAATGATTGTTTTATTAGTATAATGAAATTTTCAAACAAATTATAGAAATATCTTTTATAAGATTTTTTTTGCAATGAGATGTGCAAATTACAAAAGTATGAAGTGCTGTAGACATAATTTGTTTAAATGAGATAATGCAAACGAAATTTCTAAAGTTTTTACTCTATCTTGTGTGTGTTTATGTTGACATTTTGATGTGTGTTGGTGCATCAATTATAATGCAGTTTACAGTTGTGTGTGATCCTTGGTTCAAGGAAATAAGTACTGAGCTGTCACAGTTTTTAGTTTTAGAAATACCAAATGTAATAGCTGCCTTTGAAATTAAGAAGAATCAAAATGTGAATATTTAATATGTAAATATATATAAAGATTACTGCTTATTATGCCGTAAAATTGGTGTAAAATCTAAAACAATGTAAAGATTTGGTTATTTTAAATCAATGGTGTCACTCTTTTAGGAACTGATTGCAATATCCCAATATGGTATACATGTTTCCAAATCCACTACCCGTTGATCCATATCATTTTTTAAATTTGTTTTGCATACACTGAAATAATAGTAATAGGTGATTTTTCATAGCAGAGTTTGTCATAAAAATGTAAGAGCTAAATTGGGATGGCTATGCATTAGATTTTTGGAATTGTTGCAAATAGTATTTATAAGTCTGTAGATTCAGAAAAATAGTTCAATATTGCATATATACTCAAATTATAGGCTCACAATAAATGAAAATGATAAAAAATCATGTCTTGTGACGAATTTTCTGTCTATGATTTCACATCCTTTGAAAAAGTGACATTTTCTTGAAAACAAAATGATCCAAAAAAGGAAGAACACAATAGCCATATGGGATTTATCTGCATTTACCACACATAAAGTGCTGGTATTGGAAGGCAGCACAGGCGAAATAGTCAAGAGATGAAACTTTTCTTTTATTCTACCACAAAATGGTTACACCTGTACCTGGGACAATTTCAATGTTTTTTCATATAAAGTTATTTGGAGTATAGTACAAAACTGGATACTGTAGCTATTTCTTGGTGAATTAGTACAGAGTCATGAATGTAGTAGGATTGAAAAATGGCTTCCATGCCATTATCATCAGACAATTTATCAAAGTCACTTCTTACGCCTGTAGCCAGCAAAAATGAAATTGCTGTGTTGCAAAATAATAGATTTTAATATTTAACAATAGTTTGAGATGTAACTCAGAAAAAATATATGATGGTGCTCTGGTTACTAAAAAAGCATAGTATCAGGCTGCATACAGATAATATCACATGTCCTGTTATTTGACAAACTTTTTTGATCTTTCCAGCAGCAACATCTGTGTGGAATCATAGTCATAGTCTTGAATATGATACCTGTGGTTTTACAAGTAGGGTAGGTGTGTTGATGGTCATTATAGAAAAAAGAAAAGGAGATTTCATAAACACACTTATTGTCAGACTTAACTGCAGATGTCCTGCATATGTCATGTGTCCAGGACATTTTCCTTACTTTTGCAATGACATGGGAATATCCATGTTGTAGACATGAATATCCATGCCCTGGATACTGTAGTATGCAACCGCACTGTTGACTGGGGAGGGTTTTCCATTCACACCTTTCTTGTTGTGAACAAGTGCTTTGTGCAAGTTCCAAACCAGAAAGGTGTGTCTAAAACCCACTCACAGTTGCATGCAGTTGTATTTGTGTCCTCTCAAGTGAGAAAAAAGTAAAAACCAAAGTTACTCCAAAGTTTTTTGCTGCTTTTTTCTAAAGCATGTGGACACAAAAAACATGTCCTCTATGTGTCTGTACTTTTTTGAGATTGTCACTAATGGGATTCCAGGTTTGTAGCTCCCCCATTACCTAATGAAAGTAGCATGGTCATCTTGTACCTTACAATACCTATTCTATAGTATCTTTTATTGATACTACCATATGCATATTAACTGTCCACTCTGAAATACCATGGAAAACATCAACCAATGAAAATATTCATCACATCATGATTTTGTACAAGCAGTGCAATGGGTAAACTTTGTTTGATCAATTCAATAATTAAAGTGAAATATTACTTTGAAAAATCATATCACTCATTATTTCCTGAAATCAATTATAATTGTAATGTAATCTTGTTCAATATGTATTTATAGCCAAATAAAAAAGCTATTCAATTCAGAAAAAAGTTAAAATATGGGTTGTGCCCATTTAGTGTGGAATTTTTCTAAAATTTTGTTGTTAAGATGCCTTATTTGTAAATAATAATCAATCAAATCCTAAAAGGTTTATGTTGTGATTGTATCTACTGATTTATTATGTGTTACTTGATATGTCCTGGACATATCCTTACATGTCCTGTGGAAAAGGACATTATCCTTTAACCATTTAGCTAGTTTGATGACATGTCCAAAGGACATGATATGATGTGTCCTGGATATGTCCTTATATCCTGTCCTTAACCACCCCTCAGAGGAAATAGGAACACAGGACATCTGCAGCTAAGATGACAGATGTCTCGTTGAAGAGATGTGAATGGAAGTTGATGAAGTCATCCATGAACTAGTATTGGTCTCAATATGTCCCTGCACAATGTATGTCGGTGCCTCATTTGAAGGTGATATTTATTTATGTTGGGGTAATATTAATGGTTGTTGCAGGGATAGCAACCAGGAAGGTTGGAAAGTTTGCCTCTTCAGAAGGGATGTTGAGCTTACTGGTGGTCTGTTTACTACCTTTTAGGTATTTTTCTTGGTAAAAGTCTGTGTAGTTGGTTTGGTAAGTTTGGAAGAGCTGTAGATACATCCCTTACAGGATAGTTTGTGTTTTTTGTATCAGGTGTTTTGTTGGATATTTTTATCCTACAATAGATATTATATGTTGTTGTGGTGAAAGGGAAGAAGCAGAGTTAAAAAAGAAGGGTTTGTTTGTTTATTTTTTAGAGAATGAAAATCCCATGTTTTAATGTTTTGTGTAATTTTTTGATTTTAATTGCTAAATGAAGGAAATTGTTTGAGGTATTTAGTTGAGGCTGAACTTGTTAATACTATTTCTCATAATTGGCAATGATGTGACAAAGAGTTCATCAAATATATCTACCAAACCCAAGTCATGGGTTTTAGTCTTAAAAATGATCCTCATTATGTCACAACACAAAAAGTGGATGTAACCATGTGTCAACACATCCTGCAAAAACTAAAGGGGTTCGCAAGCCACCAAATCATTCTATATGATCTCTCACTCTGTGTGGCATACAAGGATTGCCTTTGGGATAGAATCTAAATCTCCTAATTTTCTTTGTTTAACTTTCTACCATGCAATCACTTGACAAAGAGCTCAACAAGTAGTTGTTGGTAAGAGAATTTAGTTATCAGCTTTAGGAGAAAATATGAAAAAGTAAATTTAGTCCTATGTGAAAAAGATAGTGCTCTTTGTAAAAGCTCTTTTGATTCTTTGTCCAAATAAGATGAGAGATTATTCTGGAAAATTTTAAGTAGTAATGGTAAACTACATTTTTGTTCCTGCACAAGATATTTTCATTCTCAGTTGCTACTTGGATGTCATTTTACACCAGAATTCAGCTGTTGAGTTATGGATGGATGGGGCTGAAATTGTAGGTCCACAGAGGGGCCCATAAATATCGCCGGTAAAAATTAATTGTTTGTTCACAAAGAATAATTGTCAGAACAGGGTGGATCTTGCCATGGAAATATTGTCATACAGAAACATCTTAGGGTAGAAAAAATCACTGCAGTGATGACAACTACAAAGCCATCATGAAAAATCATTGACCTGTACTCTTCATGTAACTGATTTCTTTGAAGCTTGTTGGTAACATTGTTTAGAGGGGAGTGGGTGAGGCTACCAACATTTATCCCAGCTAAGAATGCAGTCAAAATTAACTTCCCAAAAGATTTCATCGTAGTTTGAATCATCATCTTCAAAGTATGCAAAAATGAAGAACAAAGAAACCAAAAACTTTGGAAGACAAAGGCTTCTATGAACAAGAAAAAATTCATCCCCCAGACTGACTTAGAAGATAATCTTTGATGCCCAATTACAGCAAATGATCACCATTGTGGTTTATGTTGTATGGTCTACCTTTCCTTCAAATATTTGCTTTTTCCAATCTATTGCAAATTCTGTAACATGATGCTTGTGTTCTAGTTCAAAATTTCAAAACTGTGAACCAGGCTCTTAATTTTTCCAGAATTTAGCAATTCCAATGAAAACGCAAAGATGCGGCATAGAAAGAATGATCTAACAGGGTTTAAATCCTAAACTACAGCCAAAAACACAATTTGTTACAATATCTCATCAGTTTAACAAGAAGAACAAAAACAACAAATTGCAATGGCATACATTGTCTTTCTGTCACTCAATGCTTGTTTATGATGCATCTCCTTATTTTGCTGAGGTCCAGCGTACTTTATCAAAAAATCCCAATTCATTTCATTTGAATGATTCAGTTTTAGGTTTTAAGTGGTCCTTTGGTGCCTGCTACAAACCCATTTTGACCACAAAGGTTCTTACATTCATTTTTCCTTGATTGAAGAGTATTCCGAAGAGTTCTAGACTGTTGCCCCAAGAAACAGCACAATTCTACATAATTGTATAATTCTACATAATTCTATGTGATGTAAGAATAACTCCAATCTTAGTGTTTCTCCTCTCTATCACTATTCAAAGCCAAAACCTCCTCCAAAGTGGCCAGCTCACCCATCACCCCACACGCACTCCTCACCAACCCCACCGCCATTAATGCCCCCGTGCCTTCTCCCATCCTCAACCCCATATCCAACGCCGGCCTCACTGCATCCCCTGCACCCCCTGCAGTCCCACATGATGGATATGATGGATACGGTGGATAGCCATTCTCCTCCGCTATCCTCCCAATCCCCTCCAATGCCACACGTTGCCCCCCCTCCGTCGACCGCGTCGCGAACAACAAACAACGACACACCGAAGGATCGATATGGCAAGCAATTAAAGCGGCGGTGGTGACGATGAACCCATCGACGAGGATGGCGAGGTTTTGAGAGGAGGATTGGAGTATGGCTCCGGTGAGGGCGGTGATTTCGGCTCCTCCCAGTTTGTGGAGGGCGCGGAGTGCCAGTTGTTTTCTTTGTTGCTGCTGTTGTTGTTGTGTTTGTTCGTTGGTTTTGTTTGTTTCATTTGTTTTGTTGGTTTCCAATGCAGAGGATGCTGACGCATTCGACGTATTCGACTCATTGAACTCGAAATTGTGGAATTTCAAAGCCCTCCGAACGATGTCAATCTTGTTCGCAATTCCCTCATCCTGGGCATTCGTCTTGGTATCCCGCGTCGTCGATGCGCCACCCCCGCACAACGATTCCACATTGTCGATAGTGACACCCACACCCGTAAGTGCGGCAACGAGGGCCGAGGAGGCGGTGGTGTTGCCTATTCCTACTTCTCCGAATAAAATGACATTGGCCAGAGGAGTAGTTTGAGTAGTTTGAGTGGTTGCCCGAACTTCGTCTCTGCCGCAGTCCAAGCATTGCTGTACCTGCCGTTCCGTCATGGCATCGCCGGTGCAGAAATTGGCGGTTCCTCCGCGCACTTTGTATTTGGATTCTTTGACTACTCTTCCCGGCCACATGCGCTCTGTGTGCTCTGTACGCTTTGTGTGCTCTGTGTGCTCTTTGCCATTGCTGCCGTTGGCTCCGTTTGTTCCGTTAGCTCCATTAGTTCCGTTGGCTCCATCCCCTGCATCCGCCACGCCCACGTCCACCACGCGAAGATCCACCCCATTGCACCGCGCCAACACCGAAGCGCCCGCCACTCCGGCGTCCAATGCCTCGAGGACTTTGCGGGTGACCGCTTGGGGGTACGCTGAGCAACTTTCTCCTCCCCCTCCTCCTTCCGATGACTGGGGTGATTTGGGTTTGGCCACCCCGTGGTCTGCCGCGAAGATGATACATGTTGGCCGACACGACGACGACGATAACGGTGATGGCGACGATGAGTCGTTAATTGAGTTGTTGCTGATGCCAGTGATGTCAGTGTTGTTATTGGAGTCGGCATCCGTCATCGCAGGACGAGCCCGCCTCTGCAGCGCCGCCAAACGCGCCGCCCAATCTTCCAACGTGCCAAGCGATCCGACCGGTTTGGCGAGGGAGTCGAGATAGAGCCGGGACGCGTCGTAGCGTTGGGTGAAGCTTTGGGTTGGGTCGGAGAGGAGGGTTTGAAGGGTTTGGAGTGTTTGGGGTGTTTGGAGGGAGGTGCGTTTTGAGGTTTCATTGGTGTGGTTGGGATTGTTGTTGGACGCCATGGTTTATGGTTTCGTTAGGTTCGCAGTTTGCAGTTTGCTTGTGTTTTGTGTGGCGGGGAGCGGAGCAGTCGCTCCTGGAGCGGAGATGGCAGAAATGGATGGATGATGTGGTGGATTGGAGAAAGTAAAAGGATAGCGGTAACAAATACTTCGCAAAATCTTAAATCTTTTTCAATTTTCCAAGCATTTTGACGAGGTCTTAAAAGTGAATTCCTCACAACCTGCCATCATTGGAGGGTTTTCAGTTTTCCCATTTTTTCAGTTTTCAGTCCAAGAAAACCCAGAGCTCCCAGCCATGTACTTATACCATTACCATGGCTTTAGGGAAATGACAAGATTGAACATTTTTACTCTTTTTAATAATTCACTCACTCTGAGTACTTAGTCTTTGAACACATCTGAAATATGTCACAGTTGATAATCTCACATGCCTCCCATTTCAATTTTCACCATCTTTTTTCACAACTGGCACATTTCAACCATACCCATTACTCTAGTAGTTCCATTTTCTTAGATTTCTCCATCCCATCCAGGCCTTCCAAATGATTTGCTTGCTTTTACTTTCAAAAATAAGTTCAGATTGGAAATAAATTTGTCTGGGAATCTTACTCTGTGTTCCTGTAGATTCTCCCATGACTTAAAAGACCATCATATCCTCCAACCTCTTTGTAGATATAGCAAAAAGACACCTTATTGAGTGTGTGACAAGGATAGATTTCTTGTGCTATTTCCATCCGTATTATTTTTTGTTGCACCAGATATTACCGAACAGTCTACAAAAATGGTTTAAGAAAGAGATTATGTGGATCCTAGAACAAAAAAAAGCATTTCTCTGGAAATTGAAGTCCGTCTTGACCCATCCTTGACCAATCCAGGAAGGTACCGCTACAGGATTATTTTTTTGGAATCGACAGATAAAATCTAAAAATTTTTTATGAGCGATTTTGCTTACAATAATTTTCACATAAAATAATCAATATTTTCATCTCCAAAATTACCAATGGCACGGATCAACATTCAATCCACATTAAGCCAGTCCTTATGTTGAACATTAACGTTCACGAATCCATTGATGGTTTTTGTAAATAGGTTATGAGCTGGTGCATTTTTACGAAAACCAAATGGGTTTTCGTAATTTTTCGTAAACCAATGTAGAGCAACTTTAGATCTGTGAGTGTCAGCGCTTCAACATAAGGACACAAAAAACACTCACGAAAACGAATCCAACCCCAAAAATCAGCTAAAATTTACTTTTTCCAGTGACACGTCAGAATATTTTCTTGTGACATCTATTATTTGGGTGACGCGTTCTAATTTGACCTCAGTTTTTGTATTCGCCAGCATTCAACATAAGGACACCAAAATTCACAGCCTCACGTCAACAAAAACGATATGGGATTTGTGAATGTTTGCGTGCAACATAAGGTTGGGCTTTAATACCCACGGATCATAATGTGGAATGCACAGATCGTACGGATTGTAATGCGGATTGAACTGGATTGTACAGATCTAATTTCATCAGTAAATTTATTGTTTATTACAATGAAAGGTAGGTTTGTTTAATACTTAGATAGATAAGTATTGAATCTACCTACCTGCCTATTGATTAAATTTGTATGTGTAATAGAATATTATTTGAAGTACATGGGAATAATGATTGATATTGTATGTGTATAAAAATATTAGCAAGTACATACTATAAATATCGCTAGCAAAATTAAATATTCCTATTCATGTAGAAACAATAATATATCATCACTGTTACTTAGTAGTATATTTTTATACATATGAATCTGTATCATCGATGACATGACAACAGCCTCAATAACCAGCTGCACAGTAAGTAAGCAAGGTACTACCTTACTTATTAAAATCATCAGTACTTGATCTGACAAAAAAGGGAAACTAAGTCCTACCATATAGTAGGATTTAGTTTTGCTCACTTCTAGTAATTTCAACCGTGCACCCAAAGTTGATGTCATCATCTGGGCAGAATTAATTTTCTTGAAATTCTGTCACAGTGTCATGTGTCAGGTTGACTTGTAGAGCTTGGAAGACACAATAGGTAGGCAAGTATCTAATAGTTACACAG
>JALLOT010001102.1:0-17398 GCA_036939595.1 Thalassiosira livingstoniorum | reverse complement strand
AAAGTATGGGTACCCAGTACAATAGCAGTAACTTTCCTGGTTATTATGATTGCCAGGTATTCATCCAATGTCAATGAAACAATCAAAGGGCAATTAAACCAGCAAAGGCAAGGTATCCATAGCATCAAACCAAAACTCCATCAATTGCTAAACTGTGGGGTGCAAGCAAGAAACCAATTCCTAACACCAAAACTGGAGGAATACATGTCCAAATCAAGACGACAAAAAGGTACTTGCAGATCAAACTGGTAAGTTTCCTGTCACCTCTGCTGAGGGTCATGAATATCCAATGACAATTTTTATTGTTGATACCAACATGATCCTGGTACAACCACTTAAATATTTATAAGATGGAAAATTTATCAAAGGATACAATTCCCTCATGGACCAAATCCACACCAATGAGCAAAGCATCACAACTCAAGTGTTGGACAATGGAGCATTGGCTGCATAATAAGCAGCCATCAGGAAACATGGCATTACGTAACAACTTGTCCCTCCTGACATTCACAGATGCAATACACTGGAACAACCAATCAGGACATTTAAATCATTTCATTGTCATACTTGCTGGCCTGGACAAACTATTTCCTTGGGTCATGTGGCACAAATGAATCCCAAAAGATGAACTCACCCTCAATCTCCTCTAGTCAGCAACAACAGAACCAATGTCAACATGGAAGGCTTTCTGTAGCCCTTTTGATTCAACTCCACTTGAACCCATGGGTTTCAAAGTTCTGATTCATACTAAAACTAAAACCAAAACCCACACTTTCTAGGGCTTCCATGTCAAAGATGGATACTTTCTGTATCAAGAACTTGACCACTACCAATGCAACAAAGTCCTGACACAAACAACAAAGAGGGAATGCATTGCAGACAAAGTGAAATCCAAAGACAAATAACTTACCGTCCCCACAATTACTCCAAATTACAGAGTTTTTGCCATCCTCCAAGAAGTCACAGGTGCTTTGAGCCAGGAGCGTACCGCTAAAGGATTATTTTTTGGAGATTTTTTATTTATTTTTGAATCGCCCAAATGTAATAGAAAAATATTTCGAGCAATTTTGTGTTAAATAATTTTGACGTAACATAATCAATATTTTTGTTTCAAAAAGTTTCGCTCGCACGGATAAGAATGTTATCCGCGTGGATAAGAATGTTATCCGTCATGGATAATGCGGATAAGAATGTTATCCGCGCGGATAAGAATGTTATCCGTCATGGGTAATGCGGATAAGATTCTTATCCGCGCGGATATCATTCTTATCCGCGTAGATAATAATATTATTTACCATCGCTAAAAAATGCCCTATTAGAGCTTGTAGTTAAAAAAATGTCACAGTATGTACTTACTATGGTAGGTACATTACCTACTAGTAGTACTTAGGTATGGTACTTATTCTTAGTACTTAATACTACAGTAGATCAAGGTACAATACCATACACGTAATAAAACCACTATTATCATGATGTGCCACCGTATGTTGTTACGCACTTCATGGGTTAGTCGTACACGTACGGTAGGTACCATAAGTATGTACTGCAGTGTCCCGGCAAGACAGCTTAAGTATCTTGAAGTGCGTCATCTGGGACAAACAGATGTGTGTGGACAGAGGCGCGTGGAATGCGTTCTTTGTGACGATCAACCACGTGTCCTGACTGACCCACCATACTTAAGTACAATACTACTACTTCTTAAGTACCTGTCGCTGATTTTGTAGAAATGCGGATAATTTTATTTTCCGCACGGATGACATTCTTATCTGCGCGGATAAGAATGTTATCCGCCGTGGATAACGCGGATAACTTTCTTATCCGCGCGGATAAGAATCTTATCCGTCATGGATAACGCGGATAACATTCTTATCCGCGCGGATAAGAATTTTGTAGCGATATTTAAAATAAACGAAAAGAAGCGCTTCTTCGATCACAAGAATAATTAAACAAAAAACAGAATGTCTAATACTTATTTGGAGAACATTAGCGATTAACAAAAAAGAAAATCGCAAAAAAAATCATCCATAGCGGCACCCTCCAGAAAAAAAGAAGTCTCACAGGCCATCCAGTTTAAAACAGTTGAAGCCTTACGCAACCTTGTTGATGAAAAGTGAACTAATGTCCAAGAACCTCCAGCTGATCCCGAGCCACAACCACAACCTAAACCACCTCTCCATTGCCCAGTCCAACCTTACTGACTCCCTCCCACTAATTTATCTCCAAGGGAGTGGCAACCTCAATCAAGGGTGGCAGCCAATGAGCATACACAATCTCACCAAAACATGAACCCATTGCCCACCAAATCTGATTTAGAACCAAGCAATTTGTTAATAACATTGCAGCCCTAACATGAGCTGTGAACAAGTACCCATTGGCTATGCTCAATGAATTAATGAAAGACACAAAATAAATACAAGCAAATTCAGTGTTAGACCCACAAACAGGTAAATTACTCAAGTATGGAGAGCTAATGAAACATCCAACATTAAATCATATATGGCAGTGTTTTGACACAAAATAACTCAGGTGTCAGGTGCTTTTCCAAGGCATCCCCAGTATCATTGATGGTACTGATGCCTTCCATTTGATCAGACATGATAAAAAAACTAGTGGAAATGGAAAGAGTCAAGGAAATGAACTTTGCATGATTTGTCTGCAAGTACTCACCCAGCAAAAACAACCCTAACCACACTCATCTAACACTCAGTGGCAACAAAATCAATTACAAGGGAGATTGTGACACAAATACTGCAAACCTAAAGATAATAAAAGTCATGCTTAATTTGGTTGTCTCCACTGAGGGAGCCTACTTTGCATCATTCAATATAAAAACTTCTATCTCAGCACTTGCCTCTCTTGACTGGAATATTTTCAAACAAAATTATCTGATGTACATCAAGGTTTTATTGAAGGATATCACATACATAAATGTGTGCACAATGACTGGGTCTGTATTGCCACTTCTAAAGGTGTTTATGGGCTTCCCCATGCAGGCAAATTCTCCAATGAGCTCCTTGACAAGCAAATAGCCAAAGCTTGTTATTATGAAGCTCTCTTCACACAAGGTTTGTGGGTCTACAATTGAAGACCAATTATTTTTACATAGAGGGAAATTTTAGCATCCAATACATTGGAAGGGAGCATATTTAATGCCTGACCAACACTCTCAAATAATACAATGCCATTAGTGAAGATTGGGCTGGTAAGAAGTATTGTGGGATTGGCCTAGAATGAAATTACAAGAAGGTGATGGTGAGGCTTTAAATTCATGGATATATTTAAAAAGTTCTGTGGCTCATGCCCAAGAAGCCCCAACATGCACCCCACTGCTACAGCAAGCTCACATACAGCAAACAAGATCAATTTCCTCAAGATGAAGACAATTTGGAACCCTTAGATCACAACAGTGTCAAATGGGTACAAGGAGTAGTTGGTGCTTTACAATTCTATGGTGAAGCTGTAGATAACAAACTACTGGTTGCACTTAGTATGATTTCAACCCAATAAGCAACAGCATCACAGTAGACACTAGCAGCAACTTGAATGCTGATGGATTATGATGTCACATGCCCTAGTGATAGTGATGGGATTACTTAATGGAGCAGCAGCATGGTCTTAGCTTCCCACTCAGATGTGGGCTATCTTAATGATTGCAATGTTAGAAGCAGGGAAGGTGCACACACCTTCCTTTCTGAAGACATCACTGTCTCAAGCTTTAACAGTACAGTCTTGACCATGGCACAAATTATTAGTTTGTAATATCATCAGCAGCTGAAGCAGAGCAAGCAGTCTTTTCATTACTTCCAAAAAGCAGTAGTATTTTTCCAAACACTGCAAAAGAAGGGATCGACCCAACCCAAAACCCCAATCCAGACTGACAAAATCACAGCAGAAGAAATGATCAACAAGAAAATCCTGATCCTGATAAAGTGTCTTAAAGCTATGGACATGTGAATCTACTGGCTGCAATGCAGGGTAGTGTATTGTGTATTACCAATTTAGGTTTTACTGGGCCAAGGGTACCAGAATATGGGGGCAGATTACTCCCCCAAACACCACTCTCCCTTACATCACATATCACAAAGGCCATTTTTTGCAGGGAGGGGGAAAAGGTCCAATACACTCACATGTGCAACTTCCCCACATCTTCAAGGATCCCCTTGTTAGGGATCATAACCAGATTGTGATTAGTAAGTATACAGTAGCCATAAAATAGTCAATATACATTTTACCTCCACCATGTGGCTCTTTAGAAAACCTTGTTTACACTCAAAATAATCCTTCTCTCCCTTATGCAGATGCAATAGAGATGCTTTGCAAGTAATGTTCAAGGACAATTACAAAGTCAATGGGTTGCTTCAAGGGGAGGTGATGGAGTAGGCCTTGAGGTTCTTTCTCCATTAAGGAGGAGTTTAGAATCATCTTGGTGGTGGTGAGGATGTATTTGATGACTTGTAGGAAGAAATTGAGTACCAAATTGTGGAGTGGCATCTTGCAAATGTTAGAACATCTCATGGTATGGTTGAAAGTCTTGTCCATGGGCTTTCTGCAGCAGCAATGATAGGTTCAGAGCTCAGAGTTGGTGTAGAGAGGAAGACAAAGTTTTGGTTTCAGGGCAAACAAGAAGTTTTCATTTTTGAGGCAGTGGTTTGTATTGATTTGACTCATTTTGAGGAGGATGACAGATGTTTTTCTATCAAATATGTCTTCAAGGAGGTGTAAGTCAGGTTATGGGAATTGTTGGTTGAGAAGATGCCTGAGATTTTTGGAGGCTCTGGCTTTGACGATTTGGCATCAACAGAGAAGATGAAAGTAGTAGATTTTAAGGAATTGATATTGATCTGACACCCTTTTTTGGTTGATTTTGAAAATTCAATTTTGATGGCAATTAATAATACAAGGTTTGCACTCATCCTCTCATCCTGAAACCCAATTACATGCCCATCCTCTTACCAGATTCAATTAAAAACACATTATTAACATACTAGCTCCTCAGAGCTTCCAGATCTGTTATGTTATCAGAGAAAACACAGCCAATCCAAAATCAAGATCCCAATTGAATTTCCTTCAATCTATGTTATGCTTTTTGACTCAGAGGACAGGAAATACTTGTGTGTACTTCTTCAGAGGGCTCATTTGGTGCATAAGGCATTGAAGTTAGTCAAAAAGGAAAATTTTATCATACAATCACAAGAGAAACAGAGTCTCCCCTCAGCAAATTGGAAATAATAAGATTCTTTGGTTGATCAAAATCAGATGGATTGGAATGATTTTTATTCTGGTATCTTAAAATTAAATGATTTTACAATCCAAGTATGAGTGGAGTTTCAAAAGCAACAGAAGCATACAGCATTGTATTTTTTCTCTGATGGATTTCATGTGCTTGAAACATATCCATCCCTCTTGTCAAATTCTTTTGCTACAAGCCAAATACACTGGAGGAATGCCTTGGATGGTGTTGCTGTATAATTTCAGCAAGTACTGAAAGAAAAAATGGAAAAGAGGGATCATTATTGTCCAAAAATTGGGATGGAAAAGTGTGGTGTATTTATTACATTGTACATTTATTGCTGAGCATGGTTGAAAAATTGATGAAAAGGTGCACGCCAGAAGTGAAGAATGACCTCCCCAATCTTCATTCATTGGCTGTTACAAGTAAAACTGATGCAAATACTGGCTCACTTCCAAGATGATTGGTTGTAGAGCAAGAAAAGATGTTTGTTTGAGGATGTATGCAAATGATTATTTTTTGTTCTATTCAATTGTTGTTGAACTTGAAACAATTTATCACAATCTTGTCACACCAGCAACTTTGATGTTGTTTGGCATGAAATTAATTCATTACATTATCATTCTCTTGCCAAATGTTTACCTCAAAATTGGCTATTCTTTCAGGAGGCATTGGTGGCAGAGATCAGATAAATATTTCAAAGGATTGATCCTTTGTACAGTAATTCATTTGGAAAATATTTTTCCAAAATGTGTGAATTCATGGGCTGGGTACAAGTACCATGAAACCAATTGCTTTACTTGTGGAACACTTTCAAAGGCTGCTAATTTGAAAGTAAAGAAAGAGGGGAAAAAATCAGATGAAATAGATAATTAAGAGGGACATGTGATTGCAGTTTAAAATGAAAAGGAAAAATTAAAATCAAAGAGAGGTACAAAGACCAAAAAGACCAAAAAGAGAAAAAAATAAAACAAAAAAAAACATCAAAAAGAAGAAAGATGACAATACAGCTGTAAATGTCAATAAGAGTACTGTCATCAGTAACAGAGTTGATAATAGCACAATTTGGGATGAAGAATTACATTTTATCATGGTAGCAGTGGACAAATAAGAAAGTATTTTTCTAGAGGAAATTGATATTGAATGAATAATAATTGGTAGAAATTGAATTGATAATGAATAGTACAATACAAATATATGCCACATGAACCTTTATAACCTATGAAAGTGTTTTATATTGAATTACAATCATATAAGTAAATATAAAATTAAACAAGCCAACTTTGACAGTTAAATTTGTCAATTTTGCATGAAAAAATAGTTCCTTTTGTTTCTATTACAGTATGCTAACTTCAACTAGTTGCCACAAAATATCGGATGCTCACCACAACTGGCTTTTCTGCTTCCAGCAAGGCTATTAGGTTACCAGAAAAACTAGCAGGAAAAATTTGGTTTCTGCCAATGTGATCCAAGATTTGATTCTTCCCTCTGATGCAATTGAAGTTTTTCTCCAGTAAATTTGACAAATATATCCTCTGATTGAGATTGTGAACTTCTGGGAGTTTTGAGCATAACACAATTGCTAGAGCAGTCCAGAAACTATCATCATATTATGTTGATTGTGGAAAAAATATTGTTCATTGTTTCCAACTTGATTCTTCCACAACTTAAAAAATTATATAGTCCAACAGATCATAGAAATTACAATGCTCACCACTGTCAATTCTCTTATAGCCTTTGTCATTAAATTGATGAAATAGCTTGTTTTTGCAAGGTGATTCAGCAATTGATTGTATGTATGAACTGATGCATTATCACACACAAGGTGTTTGTAGTCATTGGCCATGGAGATCATCGCCAATGAATGTACATTTGCTGCCAATTTTTTTCACATACGAGACTTTGGATTGAGATGAATACTATTATACTAAGTTTGAGATACAATAAGAGACTGTTAACACTCCTCTTGCTACCATCAGGGAATTTTTGACAAATGTTGTAGAGCAATTGTAGTTGTAGTGGCTGACCATCCAAGTGCAAGTCTCAATCATGTTTTCCCTTCTTACTGTTCTCCAAAGCATCCCATTGCCTTTTATGTTTTGCCCCATATCTCCAGTTGTGGCTTTTGTTTTACTCTAGATGGTTAGATGCCTCATTGCAGCCTTGAGGTCCAGAGGCAACTCATTGGCATCGTACTTTGGTCTGATATTGTTTCCAAGAGAATCACTGAAACAATCTGAAATTGAGCCATCACAATTGAAACTTATGCCTTTTATTTTTAGTGAACCGCCTCCACTATCTGAGATTGTTGTAATGTCTCCATTATTGGAATTAATCACATTCAACATGCAACTACTGACAATCTTACCACTAACAACTCCATCAACCATGATTCCATCTCCACAATTGACATCACCATCATTGACATAATTCACTGCTGCATCTGCAGTGACATCACTACCAATATTAAGATGATGAACACTCTCATCCAAATTCACAATGGAATCATTACCAACAGAGAAATAAATAAAAATGACAATAAATCTGGCTTGGTTGCATTGGTTGCGTTTTCCACATCAATGAAATGATCTCTTTCATATCTGGAATGAAACCTTCATCAACAGCTTTGACCTTCCGTATCAGAGCAAGAATTCTATTTGTAGTGCCACCTACACCATCCAATGGTGGAGGAAAGATTACTATTTCTAAATCAGAAAATTCACCAGCATTCATAGCTGGAATCAAAGCTTTTTCAGTTAAATTGTCTAAAGTACCTCCACCAGCATTAAAACTTGCAATGACATTGCCAATGGTAATGAATTTACCTCTTCTTTTGATGATAACTCTTGATGCATCCAAAATCAATTGTCAGAGGCACCATAAGATCCCAAGCCTGTTTCAGCAAGACCATAATACCCCAATACCAAAATAACCTACCTGGAGTTAGTCCACATTCATCACTCTGAAAACTTTTGAAAACAGTATCTCCAAGAAAGGAAATGGAACCTCTTTGATATCCCTGACCAACAATTAGAAAGAAAGCAAAATCAAAGCTTGCCAAGTGTGATCACTTCATTCTTTTATGAGACCCTTTTGCTCTTCATTTTCTTTGATTTTGTTGTGCCATTTGAATTTGACTGTTCATTTTTGAAATCAAGACTCAATAACATTGATATTGAAGGCCTTATGTGCACATCCAACAATAACCATGGTGCTAGGGTGGTAAGCAAGGTAGCCCTTGATTACCACTGCATCAAAAAATGAAAAAACAATGATTCAAATATCTTGCTTGGCCAATGATCCAATAATGTCCAAAAAACTGGATTCCAATTTATGCTCACATTGAATCTCCACTCTGGGTGAGGCAATGGCTCTCTGTAGGCATCAGCACCCCTTAGTATTCCCTGTGTATTGAAGCAAAATACCTAAATCTAGAGGTATGGTACAATACCTACCTACTTGCTCTATCCATAGTAGGTACAATTTATAGTACCTATGCCAGTGCACAGTCCATGCACAAACTCTGCAAGGCTCATTCATCCTTCTAAAACTGTGACCTGTAGTTTGATCTATTGTTATTTAAATCATTTAAATTAAGTAAAATGATCATTTTTTTAACTGTTTAATTTGAGTATGATTTGTTTTCTGTCACAAAAATTTACCATAAAAGAGGTTTTATCATGTGACTTAGTCAAGGATGTATTTTTGAATTTTGTGGAATGATTTTTGGAATGAGAAAAAAAATCAGCACAAAAAATAACAAATCCATCAGGATATTTTTTTTTGTTCCAATTCATTCCAATTCATTTCAAAACCTAAAAATTATCCAAAAAAAGAAACATTAATCAGCCAAAAAACAAAAATTGTCACAATCAATTCATATGTATGTAAACTTTTTCAATTTTTTCATTACTCACAACAAGATAATAACAGTCTGGCTACATTGGTAATATGGTGCTTAAAACACTTATGTACCCTGTGTTGTAAAAGTAACATCTAAGAAGAACTATCCCACCACGATAAAAAAATACCAGATTGGCATGTGATGGTATTGGAGAATGCCATCTTACTGAAGATCCACTCAACATAGGTATTACTTTGTGTTGATAAGGAATGCATTCAATAAATGATATTGAAATCTGACAGAAATGTTCCTTTGCTGATGCTACAGCACTATCTCAACAGTGACATCAACAGCAGCAATTGCTGTCAAGATGGTGTTTTAACACCAAAATATGAGTGCCTTTAGCAGATTTAGATGACTAAATATATTCCTTATGGGTTTAATTTGATATATAGTACAGGAAATTTCTTGGGAAAACAACATTTTCTGAGATTGCCATGTGCTAATGCAGTGGTTCAGTGCCATGGTCTCATAGTCAATATTAATGGGTTGTTACTACTTACTACCATATGACTCAGAGAATTCACCACAGGGAGACTTACTCACATATGTATTGTACTAACTCATCTTGCTGACAGTGATGGATGTCTAAAAGAATTATTTCTCCCACAGTATCATCACTATGAAACCCAATAAAGCAAAAAAGTGACATCCCTTGTTGGGAGTTGTGACAAGGTTAGGCACTTTTTTGTTTTTTTTTTTGAGAAAAAAATTAGTTTTTTGAATGATTTTTGGTGAACAGAACTGGAATGAAAAATTAATCCATAAAATCCTTCCAGTAGGGGGTGGCACACAAAGAATGCAAATTTTTCAAACCAAATATTGGGGTCTGTAATTTTTACAATATGTTCTGATGCATAAGCATTAAGCATCCTGAAAGTTTCACAAAAAAATTGATCCAGTCAAAAGTTCTGGGCCCTCAATGCTAGATGGGCGTTTGTGGGACTCAGTTAGGGCCTAAACTACTAGCAAAACTACTAGCTATTTTTGATTGTATTATTTATTGTTTATTGCTGAATTAAACCCAGTTTGATTGGGAAATTACATATCACTTAAAGCAAATTAGTTCAGTTAAATTAAGAATATTATTTGTGTAAATTAACACTTTGAGCTGCTCTAGATGATGGTATTTAAGTAGGGCAGATACTTGGCACCACCCAATCCCAAATGGATAGAAAACAATTGACCACAATTTTAGTAAATACAAATTGTAATTTTTTGAGCAGTATCACCGGACAAGTTCATACTATTGTTTCTATGGAGTGACTCCAAAAGCTAAAAATACTCATAATTTCATAAACCACAAGTAGTATACAGATATTATAGAACTTTGATAATGGTTTCTGTGTGGGGTGGGCAGATGGTAACTTGGTTGATACTTCTTCTGGTCTCATTTTTTTTCAGAACTACTACATAGTGACAGATGGTGTTAAACACATGTTTAACACAGGCAAATTAAGAAGAGTGAAACAATAAAGAATTGAAGCAGTTGCATAATATGTTCAATCTAGCTCCATCACTAATATTTGTTTTTGTTGTGCATGTAACTGAAGTACTATTCAATAAAAGATCAAATTATTGGTGACTGGTGACAACTACAATACATATTTTTATATGAAACATTGTTTGAATTTCACATTTGTTAGAGTTTGGTATGGTTGATTGGATTGATGGGTCTAATTTATTGAAAGCTCCAAGTAGCCAGAAGAAAGGCCCTAGCAGCTGTTTCTTTGGATCTAAGCCAACATAATTAATAACATCCCCAGACATGACATCAATATTATTAGTTGCACACATTTATCTCTACTTTTCTTTTTCCCAGACATGACAATGGCAACAAATCACAAAGCGTGAGCAGCACATTTCCAGTTCCATCAGGAGCAGATGCACACCACCCCTGATTTAGAAGTGTCATCAAGGAGACAGGGATTGCTGGGATTGTGTTGGGAAGTTGGTATTGGTGTGATGGGAGACGATAGTCCAATTTGTTGAAACTTGCACAGCAACAATTGTAGTTGTTGTGCTCCACACTCCTTGTCTCATCTTTTTATTTGCACAAGATCCTACCCCCTTAAAAGCAGTTGAATGCTACTGTGATACCACAGATAAGTAGTGAGTGATGCAGTCTTTTTTGAGAGAAAAACAACAAAGCAAAAAGTCTTACAATGCTCCAACTTGAAAGCAGCATGACGTTCCTGCATTGGGGGTCTGCAATATATCCACTATCAAGTGCCCCCTTGCCACACTTCAATGCCTATGCAAGCCTGCCTCTTTGCGCAAACAACAAGGCAAAGTGAGTGATGTCACAACAATGATTGCAATTCATGGTTAAAAACTTTGTGATACAACTCACCTTTGAAAAGCAAAACCATCTCCTTCCATTCTCAAGTTTTGGGCATAACAGCAGTCGTCACAGAAGACCTAAACACAAAAACAAGTTTAAAATAGCAGTAAAATGAATCGCAACATGAATGGAAGAATGGAAAGGAAAGGAGAGAAGACAAGAAATTGACAATTCACCTTGGAAAAGATCTGCCACCTTTCAACAATAAGAAACAATTTTGACTGCAGCCCCAACCCTGGTCATTTCAATGCCCTTTCTCTGCTTCCAAAAAAGACACAACAACAACCTGGAATGCCAAATGTGTGAGAAAAACAATTGTCAAAGATAGAGCAGCATTGGAAACGATGTTCACTCACCTTTGATTGATTTTTGGTCAAATACAGCTTAAAATGGCTGCAAAATGAGTTGGGTTTTACGATTGGCTGGCGTGGAACAAAATGTTTGAAGCAACGTGGCCACACATTGACAATCCAACCCAACCACTACACCCAGTACCCTTTAAGAGATGTATTGTTTAAGGTCTGACTCAGTGATTCCACCTGTGGCCTTCAAACATTTTGTCACAAGCTTGAAAGGAGGGTGCAACTTTTGGGGTGGATTGCCATCATTATCTTGGTGGAGTTGGTGTCAAAAAGAGGATTTTGTTGTGCTGGGCTGGGGAGAGAACAGATGATGAACAAAAAACTATGCGTGAAGTTTTTGGCCAAAAAATTCCCTAGTAAAAATCACCAACAAATATTTTTCAAATTTTGTGTGACACTCCCTACTAGTACCATGGTGAAGAAACTTGATTTACAAGTACAAAATCTTCCCATAATACTGACCCAATGCATAGTTTTAAAAATTGAAAAAAATTCTCTGTGACACCACCAAACTTTGTCAAAAGAAGCCCAATTGGTGAAGATTTTGGTGATCCAAACCATTGACCACCTAATGGATGAGGTAAATAATAAAATGATTTTTTTTGCTTAACAAAAATAATACAAAACAATGAAAAACTACAAAAAAACAACAATAAATAATGAAAAAAGAAGAAAGGAGTTTTGTTTATTTCCAAGATAGCATATTAAAAAATTATTTTTACTGAAGAAGAACATTTTCCTCCATTTTTGTTTTCAATGAAAAACAAAAAAAACAAAAATTTCAGGGGACCAACATAAGAACAATTTTGTACCTACCCTTGAAAAATCATAATCTCTGGCGTAGACCCTCAAACCTCATAAATGTCATTTTGGAAAAAGGCCTGTTGACCCTCAAAGAACCTTACACCTCATGAAAAATGCGATTATTTTGGGGTAATTATTATTTTCAAGCATTAGTCCTGTGACCAAACATCAAAATGACTGTGACTATTTCTATATATCTGGTTTTACTCAATTCAAACAAGTATTTATGACCTCGATGTTTTGATTTGGCCCCCTCCTGACCTCAAGACCTTGTTCCAAAATTGTCTTTATGTTGGTCCCCTGAAAATTTAGCAAAAAATGTTTCTGAAAATTGAGTTGGTAATTTTGTTAAATATATTCATATTTATTTGCATTTGAGATTGCACTATTCATTCTGAAATTTCAATTTTGTTTTTCTCAATAGTTCTCAAATATTACGCATATGCTGCCTAATTTTTGATTGCATCTGTCATAAGCGTGACTCTGGGATTTCCATACTACCCCTGGCCAACACCCCAAATGATTGGGTCCCTTTGGGCCCCTCCCAAAAATATTGGTTGATTTTTATAGATTTTTATATACTCATAGTTGTTTATGGAAAGAAATCACATAGGTAGGTTCAATGATAATTAGGAATGAAGACATTTCTTAATTTTAGCTCAAAATAATGAAAGTTATCTTAAAATGATTCCATCTCTACATACCAATTTCATGTGCAAATGTAAGTATAAGTAGGAGTATTGAATATTTGTTGCACAAGATTTATTGTAGGTGAGTAATTACCTAGATGGCAATGAAACCAATACTCATGAATAATAACTTTTTTTTACCTGAAAAAAAAAAACAACAAATAGTACTTTAGGGGTAGCTGTTTTGAAAAAATCACAAAACTTGTTATGTTTCAATTTTCAATTCTGTAAGAATTTACCACCTACTAGCTCATTTCTTCTTGTAATTGTACTTACTTGTGGGAAGTATTTTATTGTACAAGTTAATAATTATTTTGAGGCATTGACTGTTACAAAGCAAAACAGCATGATAAGTGCCCAAAAACATAACATTACGTGAAGGAACCCATAGTTGGTAAGAAAGCTCACAATATGCTCTAAAATTTATGTGTGGATACCTGTAGGTATATTTTCAGCCATTTTCAAAATACAACACTCATTTTGAACAGGTAAAATGGCTCTTATTTCCTCTGAATCTAAATAATAAAAAGCAGAGACTAATATGTTTTTGTCTACAATAAAAACTTTCAAGGGGACTAATATTTCAAATATTCAAAGATATGTACTTTTTGGCTATCTACTCCATTCAATCTTCCTGGGCCAAAAAAGAATATTTTCTAATTATTTGTTTGTTCAGGGCCTTAATATCTAACAAATATTTGGCTAAATACCACAATACTAAAAATATATGCATTTTTCTAAGATCTTTTGGATATGGATATTTTTGCATTGCCAGTTGTTATGTTGTCTTTGTAAGTAAATTTACTGTGATGGGGCAAAATAATGTCATAAAGGGAATGGGTCTGGGAGGGAAACTTCAGATTTTTTGTTAGTTTACAAGCAGGAAAGATGTTCCAAAACTTTATTTCCCGAAGACCTGTTTCAATCAATTTGAGTGAATTGCCTTGCTTTTTTGAATCAGTTTGAATTGATATTTCAAAGATAGCATCTGGCCTTCACATTCATTTTTCAATTCTCATGCAATCATCCTGAAAAAATATTTTGGAACATCTTTCCTTGACGTTTTTTGAGTAGTATCACTCCCAGACTAATTCCCTTGATGTCATTGTACCATACTGAAGACTGTCAGAAACCAATAGGGCATGTTTTTGGACCAAAATTGTCTGTAGAGAAAATATGAGTTCCACACATCATTAGAAAGCTGTTTTCAACAATTTTTCAATCATGTACATAAAGCTTTGTAATTGAAAAGCTGTAAGAAGTTATGTCTTTGCAAAAGTTTAGTTTGGTTTAGTTGAAGGACATTTGGTTAATAAAAAACTATTTTTTTTCTAAAAAGCTAGAGACTTTTTTCAAAATAATTTAAAGTAATCAACTTGTTTCTTGTCCATTTTATTGTTGTTTTTTTTTCAGCTTAAACCAAGTAGATGTATTATTAAACACCAAATAAAGAGATAGGCCTCAAGTTATTGATTGTCAAAACCTTTCAAGAGTCTTTTACAAAAAATTGTTCAAAATTAGTTATATGGTAATTTTAATTTTTTGTAGGGAAGTTTGTATTTTTAACTTTCAAGCCAAAAAGCATCAAAACAATTGAAGTTAAAAGTACACACTTAAACATTTCATGCACATTCCCATTGTATGTCAAAAAGATTTTTTGAACATTGTGAAAAAAATAACAGACAGACCAAGAAAAATGTGCTCTATTGGTTTCTTGCAGTCTTACTTAGTACAGTATGGTACTTAATAATTGGTTTTGGGCATCTATCTGCTGGTGCTCTTGCCTCTTGCTTACTTTATTGTGTTGTCTTATGGTTGATTGTGCCAATAAACTACAACATGTCATTAAACATGTTTGTCAGAGGTTAATAAAGAATTTCAGTACCAAAGTCAAAATCCAACTTGAGCTCCAGGCTTGGTGCTACTGAAAGACTCATTTAAAATTTTAGTTTGGGCTGAGGTTGGATGTTTATCCTTTTTTTGATCTGCAAGACCTTAAAATTTTCCCCCTCAACTGGAATGTGCTAAAAAATTTTTGATGCAAATCAGCTGTCACATGCCATCATTCATGAATATTTTTATCAAGTTTTAAAATATGTTTGTACCAGAAATCAGCTTAGTTCTTTCAAAGACAAAAACAGTTTAGAAACCATTTTGGCACACATTTTAACTGGGACAAACATTTCTCAGTCATTATTTATGCTCAAGTGAAAAGTAAATATTTGGTTCCATAGTACTTAATATGAAGTCTTACGCCTTTCTTTGTATTCCACATCAATGGGCCAAAAAAATAGGCCAATGGTCTTTTTTCCACCCACTGGCATAGAATACAAAAGAGAGTAAGACTTTGTATGTGGTTGTCCATGGACATTTTTCTTGTATTCCACAAAAAGTCTATTTTTTTATCATCATGAGCTTAATTTTACAAAATAAGCACTTTGGAATACAAGAAAAATTTCTTAGGATGACTATTTAGTAAGTTTTATCTACTCAATTTTTTAGTTAAATCCTAGTACTGTATTGTACAGGTGAGAAAAGGCTGTCTCAATTTTCTAAGTCCACTGCAACTGCAATAAGTAGCATTGTACTACCATATCTACCAGTAGCAAACGGACAGTACCATACCTAAGTAAGAGTACCTAAAAGTATGATTCTTTTACATAGCTCACATATCACCAGGCCCCTAATTAAGCAAAACTTTCCTAAAATATGATCAAATCATTTACTGTGTAAAAATGCTAAGTAAATATGGACCAGACATGGGCATTTTAAATTTTAAACAGGATTCAATTGAAACTAAAAGTAGAAACAATATTGCCAGTGCAATTTAGGAGAGTCTTTTCCCACGTAGACCCGTCCACACGGACCAACTAAACAATATGATCTAGGACCATTTAGGTACCACTGATAAAGAATCCACATTGTTTCTCCTTTTGATTTTCCTCCAACTTGGTGATATAACAGGATTTATTGCACTAGATAGAGCCAAAATCACTGTAATGTCTCTTAAAAAGTTTTGGATCTTAAACTAGCTTTCAAAGTACCATCATACCCTCCCAAGTACCTGTTGATTTCTTGGTAGAACTCCTACAAGTACAATAGTGCTTAGGTACCAGTATTTAATTAAAGTCCGTTTCAAGTTACCAAAACCCGTTCAAGTTTGTCATATTTAGTTCTAGGTTTTTTTTTCTATGGATGATCACCAATTCATCTTCATGATGACATCTGCCGATGGACCACTCCACCATAGTGAATGTCATGGCAGAAACCAATGTTCCAATAGCAATGAAAACAAAATTGCTTGACATAGCTGTTAACTTAAATACGTCTCTAAGGCTGTGGTACCTTGAACGGCTTCAATATACCAACTACAAGCCTAGAATGGGCTACTTATACTACAGTGTTGACAGGTGCCATCCCCCGACCATGGGCAACATTTTGACTTAGTTGCTGTCCCTTTTTAACAAGACCAAGTGCATAAGTGATCGCCCATGGTCAGACGTAACTATCTGTTATATTGTTGCCGGGACAACATCTCTACAATGAATGTGGAACATTTGTTGCCATTTCAACAAAAAAGGATTTTTCATCACCATTTTAGCTGTGACAACATGTTGGTAGACCCAGGGTGTCATACATCATTGAAAAGCTAATGAAAAGAAGAAGCCAAAATAGATAATGAGAACATTACTGGACAATCACAGCCCTTAATCCCACAATAAACTCTAAAAAGACAATTTTCTGTGGGACAGCGGGAGCTCTATTTTATTTTATTTTTACCAAGAAGTATGGTATTGTATCTACTACAATACCCTATGGTACTTACTTAGGTACTACCTAAGTAAGTACTTACTGAAGAGAAATGGGAGATGGTTGATTTGTACGGGCCCAAATCATACAGGACATTATGTAGTTGAGGGGCTAATATTAATTAGTTACAGGGTTAGGGCAAAAATACAAGTGGAGAAATGTCTTAGACATAAAAAACAACATTATCCCATACTACCCTGCCCACACTGGAATTGGTATTGCCCTAGGTAGAAAAAGTTTAATAGTTGGCTGAAA
>JALLOT010001100.1:0-11781 GCA_036939595.1 Thalassiosira livingstoniorum | reverse complement strand
TGCAACCAACAATCCATTCCATAGCCATATCATCTGACAAAGCTGTTACCAAACATACATCTCATGTGAAATATGAGATGAAGATGCTTGGAGTGTCCCTGTCAACTATTATGGCTGTCCAAATACTTTACAATGCAAGCCAGATGCAGGACAATGCAAGAAGCAATGCCCAAACAGGAGATATCATCCACCTTTGAATCCCAACAGATATCAACATCCATTCAATCCTAACAAGCAATGTGGAGCTTGCAAACATGTTGTACACTTGACATGTTCTTGCAACCAAATGGTTATGGCCATCTGGCACTGGGAATACATAAATAGGCCAGTCAACAAAGAACTCTTTAAGTCTGTGGAAGAGTCTTGGCACAAACAGAACAAAGAACACCTGGAACAGCCACCATGACAACCACATCAGGTTATGCAGGCATATGTGCAGGAGAGAGGTCAGTCAGAATAGCAGATTGAGGAGTCTGTCCTATCCTCTTTTGAGGGTTATCTTTATAAGATGTGTTTGATTGTTTTTTGGATCCAAATGCAAAATAAAATCTTATTAATGTCAATTTTATTTCTGATTTACAATTGATATGAATTCTTTTCTTTTGGTCCATGCTAATTAGAAGCTTAGGACAGAGTCAATTGATTGGGATGCTTGGGCCAAGGAGGATGATGCAGTTTCACAGTTCTCTGAATGATGGGTATGGCCTGGATTAGCTTAGGAAATAAAAGATACATTATATCCTTTGGCTTTGGACTCTCATTGTTTGGCTGGTCCAGGCCCACCATGCCACACCTGGTGTTCCTCTAATACCTTCATGTTCTATTATTCAGACAACTATTCATCTGACAATTCAATATCTGTTGCCTCTGATCATCCTAATAGTATTTATGTTGTAAGTCAGATATCCTGGTGTATTGGGTACAAGCAACCCTCAAAAGCATGGTTCTTCTTCTGCTAATGCAAAATCTTTATCAGAAATAAGTATTCTTCTCTGTAATGTAATTCATGTTTTTATCCATCTGATTATCTGGTTAATGTGATGTTTAGAGCATTTTTGTGACTGTAAATTATTCAATTGGTGATGTTCATGGTTACCTGTCATAAGGATGGTTGCACATAAAAAAATAGTCAATGCAACACCTTCTTTGGATAAAGTTTTATAATATTTCAAATCACATTTTGTAATAGTGTTACCCAAATGGTTTTTATGTAGGACAATATTTTTATCTTTTGCAAGGTGCTTGATTTCTGATTCAAAGCTTTCAGACTATTTTTCATTACTGTTAGAGTTTGCTCTAATAAAAAATGCTGGTCTTCACAAGATAGAGACATCTTCTACCTTAGCTAGTGATTGCCAATTTTGTGTAGCTGAAATCTTTGTCCTCATGATCATAAGTCAACATATTCATAATAGTAGACTCAGATCCATGCCCCTCCAAAACAAAATCAATAAAACAATGGATTGTGTCCAGTAATCTGCTTTACCACTTTGTTCAGAGAAAGTCAAGGCTGTATCCAATTGGAGACAGCCTGGAGCCACTTCCTCATTCACGGAAAATACTTTCAGTAAGTTGGAAATTTCCAATAGCACAGATTGGTAATTAAGCAAAATTTATGCCCACAAAATCTGAAGTATTTTGATGAAAAATCTATATTAGTTTTTGGGAATCAAATGTGAATATCCACTTTCATATGACTACTATGAAACAAAATAAAAATGTTGGCAAATTATGTAACTTGTAAAGTAAGTATATTATATTGTCTGGAAAATACCTCCAATGAGGTCAAATATTGATTTTAGGTAGGATTATAATTGGTAATGCTTAATTTTGAAATTTACCAATTCAAGTACCATGTAAACACCCATCTGTAATTCTGGTAATACCTAATTTTCAACCCAATATAAATCAACTATCAACTTCAAAGTCAACCACATTTGAAATCAACTCAGCCCAAGTTTTGCACAATGCTGGAGAAAAAGGTGACATATTTTTTTTAATATAGACATTTCTCATAATAATTTACATGGGACAAGAAGCAATCCAACTAAAATTTATTTTCAGATATAATGTAACAGTATGGTGTGTTTGGTGTTCATTTCAAGATTGTGGATATCTTGTATATGATGGTGCTTGATGTATGACACTGTACATAATCACTAATCACACTGTTGACTGGAGAGGTTTTCCAGTAACACTAACACCTTCCTGCTTTCTGGTTTGTAATGAGTTCTTTCCATGAGTTCCAACCTAGGAATATCTGTATAAAACCCACTCACAGTTGTGTGTGGTTGCATTCATGTCTGCTTAAGTGAGAAAAAAGTAATAACTAAAGGTACCCCAAAGGTTTTCACTGTTTTAGTCACACATGATGACATAAAAATGAGAAGCAAGAAGAATATTATAAAAAGGAAATGATAGTATTCATGGCTGGTTGTGTACAATTATCTTGAGACACTCCAAAATTGAAAGATCAAACAATTTTAGGACTTTTGGAGGTAAAATTGAATTTTGAGCACAAGTAAAATTAGTGGAACATTGACTGCAAAATACCTTTCATAATGGCACCTAAATTTCATCCCCAGAAAAAAACAGGACAAAGTCTAGTCCATGCTCATCCCCCAAGAACAGCTAGTAAATTCAAATAAAACACAGATAGGATGCATGTTACTGTCACCCCTACTATCATCACAGGTAACTGGTTTCTTAATATATGAAAATGCTAAAAATTATTTTAAAACTTTATTAGAGATTAACTTCAAATATTTCTAAAAAGATAAAAAAAACAACCACATCCATGTAAAGTAGATGAAAGAGATTATCAGCAGAAGGTTCTAAACAATATTAAAAGTGTTAAAGTTATATCTCATTTTCAACTTCTAACCACTGTTGTCCTGTTATTGGCACCATAATGTGGGTAAGGAGAACCTTGGTAATTTAACAATCCATCCTGTGAGTCTTTGTGATCACCAACAGCTTGTTCTCATTTTGATACTTCTTCAAAGTGAGTAGAGACCATACATTTGTAATAAATACCTCATGATCACTAGATATTATTCATAATATTTACAATATTTCTGAGAGCAAAAAATAAAGTATGTATGTTGGATGTGTGTAGGAACTTAGCAGGAACATCAGCACATTGCCCCTATCATTATTAAACAATATTATCAATGCCTTTAATATGCCCAAAATCATTGCTAAAATTTAGAATGTGGCAAATTTTTCTTTTTTGAGGTCATTGGGTACAATCTAACTTAGCAGGAAACGAATCAGGGTAGTGCTTTCTACTTTTTCCTACTGCACCTGAGTAGGTTTTGTGTCCGACAAGAACTGTGATCATTGACACTCAAGAATATCAGTTGAATTTCTGATTAATGTGATGTCTAAATCAAAAGACACTGCCTTCACAGAACAAATACACACAACAGAGCAATTTTGTCCTTGGATCAACCTCTATCTAAACCGCCTAGCCAAGAGAAAGGAAACATCATGATGTTGTTGGTCACTAGTTTGCTGACAAATTTGTTGAATATTGGTGCTTATGATGTCAAAACAAAGAGTATCATTCAAATAATACCATTACAAATAGTCAAGGTTAATCAGAACAAAATAATGATGTCACGTGCTTCTACTCATTCAATCTCACAAAAAAATGTATATTGTAGAACCCTAAACTCTACCACCACTAAAGCTCTCTTCAATGAAACACTTCAGTTCTTTCTGAGTTCTTGTGACCACAAATTCTTAACATAAAGTCTGGGTGACAATGCTTCTGTGATAGCTTGAAAAGGTACAGGTAAATACAGAAGGATTTATGTTTTGAAAATTGATGATACTCATTGCATACTTTATATGGTTGTGAAGGTCCCAGGAGCTGGTGAAGTATATTTTTTTGGAAAAGAGGAGATATTTTTATAATAGTGCATCATTTTTTGCTTTTTATTCCCTATACGTACTCTTATTTTAGAATAAGGAATATACAGTGCATAGAGTCAAATAAATGGTGACTTTAGTCATGACCGGATGAGAAAAATCTTGAAGTTGCAAAAAAGATATTGAAAATTGTTTGAATTTTAAACCAATTTTCAATGAATGGTAAATGGACTGAAAGGAGTCAATCCTTCAAACATAATTCAATCAATGTTCAGCTGTGCTCAACTACATACAAAAATGTGCATGGGAACAGCTTAGAAATTCAAACAGTTTCAACCAATTGAGCTTTTTTGCTCAAAATAATTTTTTTTAATCTTTTGTAAATCAAGTAAAAATTAAAGCTTTTGATCTTTTTTCAAACAAAAAAGTCAATGTTCAGAAAAAGTCAATTGAATTGTTCAAAAGTATTAAAAAGAATATTGTTAGTAAACAGCTGATCCAACATACACAAACAAATTATGCACATATTTTATTGTGAGAAAAATTTTTGAGCTTTGTTTTTACTGTTAATCTTTTGGATTCAACATAGGATATTTATCAATGATGCATAACAGTAAAGACACAACTATAACAAATGGTGAGTTGGACACAATGGTGAATTGGTTACTTTAATGCTTTTATTCTATTGCTGGAAATCTCTAGTTATCAACAAATTTCTCAACACATAATTTGTGCTAGCTTTGAACAGTTAGTAAGACACTAAAATAATTAAGGACTAATGTAGATAGGACATTGGCTGTGTCTTACTCACTGTTCATTATTGTAGCTCAGTAGTATAGCACAAATAAATTGCAAAAATGAACATTTCTTGTACTCTCAAGGTCCCATACAAGACTTGAGTTAACACACAATTTCCTTACTTGTCTAATGAATAAATATGTGCAGTTATGGAGAAGATATTGGCTTGAGAAGGTGTTGATATTAGAGTGGTTCTAACCATCCAAGGCCAATCGATATTTGCCATGCCGCACAATTGCCCTGCCTAATGCTTGACAGGGCAGGATGGCTGTGACGTAAGCAGGCTGAGGGCAATTAAAAATTATTACTTCCCTGACCTGTCACAGGGCAAGGCAGCCTCTTGTTTTGATTGCCCTGCCCTAAAACCACCTACCTTTAGGACAACCCATTATCATTTTTTCTCCTATAATGATAATTTCAAAAAATTATTTTTTTCTACATCAAAGGTACCCTGATGATTTTGCTCTACCATGTCTACTAAGTACAGTATTGTATTGGAACATAGCCGACAATGGGATTTTCAACATTTCTACTGAAATTACCTCCAATATTGACTTTATGTCATCTGATGGTTTCAACACCACCACTAAAATGTCACCAACATTGAATCTATCCCGTCCATTGACAGAGATGTGTTTTCCCTGTGTGAGTTGATATTACTGAGGACAAAATCTCACCGTGGGGTGAACGTGACAATGGTTCATTGTTGGCACCAATGTCATGTTCACCCAACGATGAAACTCAGCTTTTATTACAGCAATATGCATCGTACAAATTCATAAACATAAACGGATACAATGTATTCAACGATGGTGGTGTTGAAAATGCCACAGAATATAGTTACAAGCAGCACAAAAAGAATATTTTGGCATTTTTGACAGAAATGTTAAATGCCATTGTCAGTAGGGGGAAGAAGGAACTTCTTAAAACAAAAAAAACACAACATCCATGGTCTGATCTGACATCCGACATCAATCAAAGTCAGCACAAGCTCAGAGCTCAGGATAAGGCTGCTTTTACCTTGTGAGTTAGAACCACAAAAAAGGTTCATTTCAAGTGCCCTGCCGAGTGGGGGTAGGTGACACCAAATTTATTTGACACTTTACATGGCAGGGCAATCCTAGGGCTGCCCCCAGTTGGTTAGAACCACTCTATTGTTTCTGAATAGGCATGTCTTTGGATAGATTGTTTCTGTTTACATTTGGAATCACATTGTAGGTATCATATTTGTGTTTTGGAGGGAAAAGAGGGCATGAGCTGAAGGGAATGTTCAATGGGCATTGAACAATAAAATTTAAAGCATTGATTTTGGCAATATCTAAGTAATACAATTAATTTTATTTTTCTTGCAGCACCAAAAGTACACACAACTGACAGCAAGTAAATTCAAAATACATTCCTAATGATCAAGTGTGTGGGTTGGGTTAAAGTTTAACTTTTTTGATAAAGTGAAACTAGGCAACTAAGAAATACTTACTTTTTCAGTAACATACTGAACAAAAGCAGAAAGAATTTTGTGATCACAAAAAAGTATAGCTATTTTAGAAAATATTAAAGTTCAATAGTGAAATTTCTTTAATTTTTCAGAGTTCAAATATTTAACTTGTTTTTTCTCCTAAATTAAGCAAAAATCAGTTCTTGATTCCATGTGAAGAAATTTCACTATTTTAGGGTGTGTAGGAGCAAAAAAATTCTGAGATCAACTAGATTACTTCATGAGCAACAAAAGGGGTTGGTATTGAAACTTAGCTGGTAATGAAGATTAGAAGGTCAAAACTGTAAAAAAACCTGAAAAAGCAAAATTACTTTGAATGCTGTAACATTTTCATAGTATAATTGGGCATAAAATCCAAAGTATCTTCACCATAATTTCAGAAAAATCGAGAGATCATAAATTTTTATGTAAAATCAAAATTTCTATCTGTTCTTGCTTAAATCCATGTCTGACCAGACTAACACTGATATCGACGTGGCACAGTACTTTCATGTGTGATGAAAAATAGGGAGACAAATATTATCCCTAGTGGTGCCTTTGTGGACCTTACTGGGGCTGAGACTTAGTGCTGAGTGCCAAGTCAATTTATCCTGTCAGTTTTGCTCACAGCCAGTGGGCCAGGACATACCATTTCAGCTCACAAAAACGTGATGGTCTTGGCAGAACTGTCAAGTGATAGTCAAAATAGAAACAAGTAAAAGTTAAGTAATCCAACCCTGATCCAACTCTGGAATAAATATTGTTTGAAATTCAAAAACAAGTGAATTCGAGTGAGCATGATCTTTAAATTTGAAATAAAAATTAAAAGAATTTAGACATCTGAGTCTAACATAATGATAGTGCATTCAAATTACCTTGGGGCTGCTTGAAGGACATTTACTGACACTGTTAGACTTGTCACTGTTTTACTTTGAACTTGTTATAAAGTTATATCTACCTAGTAAAATGCATGCTGGATATTGATTCCCGACCCATTTCAAATTGAATTTCTTGTTGGGATTCCTAGTAGAACTGAAAAGAAATTGCACAATTACATACGTGACGCCTGTATTGATGCAGTGTGATTCTGTTCTGCCGAAATTCTACTGAACGTCAAAAACAGTCAACTAGATCCTATACGTTGCAGCAGCACGAGTATTTCTCTCGATCATGGTTCTCAGGTGACATGATGCCATTGGAAACTTCGCTCATAAACATTCCTAGAGAATATATGACTAGCAAATCCCAAGCTAGGCCAACAGAAATGCCTGCGATTAGTCCTTGCTTTTCCTCATCATTCACACTCGCCCAGTCATAGACGGCGGCAGAGTAACAGAGTAGGGCAACATGTATGAGAGTCCAAACGAAGGACACCCCCACGGCGCAACGATGGAACCTGAGAGCACCCCATATGACAAGAAGATAAAACAAAATCGACAAAGAAAATGTAATCACTGCTGTTGTGTCTATCGATTTCCCCTCTGGTGGCATTAATGATGAAGCAAGGAAAAGTATGTTGAGGACCAATGCGACGAGACTGACGAGTATAGTTGCTTTCCTGGTGTCACAGCAGCAGAGAACTCGGTGTCCCTGTTTTTTGTTGGAGGCCTCTCCGATGAGTGGTGTTGAATCAACCATTATTGAACTTTTGATGTCAAGGAGAACTTAAGTAGTTTTGGAGTCGGGAGCACAATATGAGAAAACAGAAGCTGCAACAATTGACAAAACAGTGAGCGGTCAATTGACCGCCGACCTCCGCCGACGCAAACATGCACAAATCATCTTACTTACACCCATACACAATGCAAGCAAACTAGTAACCAAGGGTCAAAAACATCACTCAGGGGAGCGATCAGACCGAATCAGAACCTCCCCAAAACAGCGAATCTCGGCAAACCAATGGACAAACGAGTTGAACAAGGGCAACAGCAGAGCAAAAGAACAGATAGCAGAGAGAGGGATGAATCAATACTTACCTAAAGTGGTTAATGATTCCAAGAGAGACGTTGACCCGAATGATAGGAGTAAAAGATACTTCTGCAAGTTCTTAACAACATGTATTTAGAAGTAGATTTTTGGGGGTCGGTGGTGGGCGGTGTGGTTGGTGGGTGGTGGGTGGACCGGGACGACCGACCGGGACCTACCGGGATCAGGACTGGACTACCGTAATACATGGTGATTTATACACCATTGTCATTAAGTTACTTTAATATTTTTTTTCAGCGAAAACGTTGTCTCAACATCGCCACAATATTTTACCAGGTAAATATTGCTAACTTTACACGGCTAGCAAGATACTTTTTTATTAAGCGATCATTTGGCGATTGTCACTCAATGTACAATTTTAGTGTGTAAATTTCCCTGTATTGAGGTAATAGAGTACGTTGCAAAAAATAATAATCATGACATAAAGCGGGCTACCTATGTATGTAAGTAAGTAAGTAGGCTGGATGTAGGTATGGTACCAGATCGTACCTACTTACTACGTATGTTTGGATACAAAAAATAATATTATATCGAGGAGAATAAGTAGCATTAATAAATTTCATTACCCCTTGACTGGAAACTGGAAACGACTTTTTGGGTCCTAGAGACTGCCTACGACCGTTTAAATACTCAAAACATTACTATTTTTAAAATTATTTTTAATCAGTCAGGCAGCAATTACTGTAAAAATGACCTAAAAGTGACCCAAAATGACTTTCTGACAAAGTATTATCCATTAATTATCAACTCATCCAAATTTTGTGCAATACAGGGGCACTGATGATTGTGTGGGTAGTTTCAAAAACTATTTTGTGTCCAATCCCTGTTCACATCCTACCTATGTACCTTGCCTATTTAACCTACTGGGAGATTTGCTTACAAAGTAAACTCCTTACATGAAGGGACTTAAATTATTATACTCCTAAGATCTAATAGGATTTGACAGACATTTAAATATTCTACAACATAGTACTTACTCTTTGAGATAAATGTCATGGTAAAGATTTAATAATGGCTTGGTTCTATATATGTTTGGAAATATTAGCCCCCCCAATAAGAATTTCTAGCAGTGTTAAATGATTTTCCTGCTCTAAGATAGTAAGTTGTTTTATTCAATGAAAGGTTACATTGAATTATTATATATAAAAAATTGCATTACCTTTCAATTTAAAAAATGTTAAAACAAACCCTAAATTTTTGATCATTCATTGCTTCACAATGGACTGAAATATCACAAAACTATTCATGCATCTGGAACTGCATGAAAAAGAGCTTTCAATTGATGTAAGTATGATAGTATTCACTATGTATCTATGAAAATTAAACATTTTAGTTGACTTTGTAAGCAATTATACAGTAAGTATTATTACTATGTGCTACTTCTTCTTATTTAGTATGAGGACTAAACTACAATGTATACTACAAAAAATATACTCCTGCTTAAGTCACATAGGTTTTTTGAGTACAATACACAGTATGCTCCTGACCATATAGAGCTTTGAATCTAGTATCTACACTCATGCTGAGCTGGTCAGACTCACTGCAATAGGTACACACACTGTGAATGCATACTAGACTGTAGTTCTAAATATCATAATTTCCAATTATTCAATTTGATCTTCAATAGGTTGAGCCCTTTACCATTTGGGAGAGTTTCAGACTACAGGTCTGTCCTCAACCTCTGTCCTTTTCCTTCCTTTTCTTCCTCTCTTTATCATATCTGTTGTGTGTACCTCCAACATACCCTTTGATCTGAAGGATTTGCACCAGACATGCATTATTCAAACTGCAGGCAACTAATCTGTTCTATAAGATGTTCACTTGATCACTTACAAGTCAGTGCTTTCCAGCAATCTGAACCATTTCATTGACAGGGTTTGAAATTTTCAGCTTCACTCCATCACATTCAATAAATTGTTTTGTACTCATTCATAAGGTAGTTGTTTGAAATGAGTATTACTTGAGTAACTGTGATAATCATTACTCATACTCAATAATCTCTTATAATGAGAACTACACATTAAATACTCATTCATATGTCTTGATTTTTTAGAAGAGTACGGGTATTATCAAAAGAATGTGAAAAGCTTATATACTTTTAATAATGTGTTAATTATTCCAATTATAGTGTTGTAGGAGAAAGATACCTTGCTGTTATCAAAAAAAAAGCTCCCTATGGCAGTAAATGGGAATAATTTACAGCTAATTTGAGTTTATTCCCCAATATGAAGTTTTGGGACATTTTTTTAAATGAAGAAAATGGCTAGAAAACACAGTGAAATCAGTTTGTATATTGCAAAATGAAGGGAAATATACTTGATACTCAATACAATAGTCATTACATGCTCAGTTGAACAAATGGAGATGCAGGAATGAAACCTATTCAGATATTTTAAAAATGTTTGGAGAAATTCTTGAGAGGTGACTTTTCACATACCAGGACATGCAAAAATTGGCCAAAAAATTATGCCCAAACCATTAGGTACTTCTGTCCAATAACATCAAATTTGAATAAGTATCCTTAGTTTTTCAAACAAGTTATGCATATTGTTGAGTCTAGCCACTCAACCACTAGTTCAAGCTGGTGGTTGAGTGGCTAGAGTCAACAACAGTAACATACAAAACACGCACAAATGTGCTCCATAACCCCAAGGGTGGACCTTTTTCAAGCACCAGCTCAAGCTGGTGGTTGAGTGGTTAGACTCAACACAAATTTCCAATATCTTCCTATAGTTTTTGATCAAACTTAAATAACACCAAATAGTTGTTTCACTTGACTCTCACAATAATTTTTAAGGTTAAAAAAACTTATTATGGGCATATTTTATACTAGAAACTTAAGGGACAATTAATGGCTTATGAAAGTGATTTTTTCTATCATAAGTGTGATTTTGCTTATGGTTATTTTTTAAAATTCTACTGGCGGTGAAAACTTTTCATTTTTTTTGCATAACTTAATACAAGTTGGAATGTAAATTAAAAGTTTTTGCATAAATCTTCACAATTCATAATGAATTTTTAAAATTAATTAGGTCTTTCTTAGAAAAATCAAATTGTCTTCTGTTATAAATAATTTGAATTGACAGATTTGTTTTTAAAAACATTGTCTTTAGATTTATAAACTCCAAAAGTCTCAATTTCGAGTGTCTGTGGTATGTTTACTCCATAGACAACTTTACATAGAAACATTTAGTTTAAGGGCTACCATGTTTTCACAAAGCAATATCTTATTGTTACCAACCTGATTCAGGATAGTTGTTAAAAATGAAAGGTATTAATACAATCTTTGTTTTTTCTCTTTGATTTTGAATTTTTATTATAAGTTACCTTTTGTTAATAATAAAGCCTATGTCTAGAAACAAAAAACATCTCACTATTGGAATATCTGTGTTTTGAAAGCCAAGCACATCAACCATTGCAGGAAACATGCATGGTACATGGTACCGAAGTCCTAATGTGAGAATGATGATATCTAGAAGACAATTCACAAATAGTGTGAACATGGCAGACCATAGCCAACCCCCCCACACACACACACTTGACAATGTTATAGTAAAAGAGCACACATGACAATAAAAATAAGCCAGTTACATCACCTCAATCAATTTGATGTGCAGCTCAAGGTCGGTGTGCAGGTTGAATTGATT
>JALLOT010001099.1:0-16231 GCA_036939595.1 Thalassiosira livingstoniorum | reverse complement strand
GAAGAGTGTAATCAATGGTCCCTTAGCTTAGATGGGCAGTTGATGATCATAAGTGCCAAATATTCTGAAAGTTTGTAGGTGGTTGTGCATGAGTGTCAAACAAAAGAGATGTATAATTGTGTTGAATATTTGTTAAATGTGGTTGGTTTGTAATTTCAATGTTTCAGAAGGAGTATTTTTTCATTTGGAAGGAATGGGAACAGAAACAGACAGAAACTTTTCAAGAATGAAAAAAGAAAAAAAGTTCTGAAAAAGCTCAAAAATAACATAATCATTCACATTAGGAGTGTGCACCCAAGGTATCAACTAATCAGACATCATGTGCATCATGCACAAATCATTTTTTTTGAGCAGAAGGAGATAATATTTACATACGCATGGAAACAGGGACAGATAGTTTACAAGATATTTGGTATAAGCTACAGTCACTTAGGACTGTGATTTCTATGGTTCTACTAGAATGGATAAAAGTGGGAGGACCTTTTCAAGTTTTCCGAAGTTACCAGCAATCATAGCCATAAAATACCTTTGAATTTTGGAAGAGAGAGAACTGGAAAGATTATTGTTACTGAACTGATCATTCCATTTGCAAATCCTGGGTCATGAACAATGAATTATCATAAATATTCTTAGGAACCTGATCATTCCATTTGCAACCCCTGGGTCATGAACAATGAATTATCATAAATATTCTTAGGAACGAGTTATCTGAAACATGGTTGATATGCCCCCTTCAAAGCAATTAATTAAACTGCCATCCTTTGATTCCCTAGTATTTGAAGTAATGAGGCTGTTACTGTTTGCAAACCATGTCCCCAGATCCAGATGGATTTGACTGGTCTGTGATGCGGTGCTGCCTCTCTGATGCACAAATTTTGAGTAATAATCTAAGAGCAGAAATTGTATGATTTTTCAAAGAAATCATTTAGTAGCAGAAGGAGTGGATAGCCTACACATCTCACCCAGGCTAATCTTCTGTGTCCAATGCATAGCTGGGCTGCATTCCTGATATTGGTATTGTAATTGAGGAGCAATTCACTGATGTCTATCTACAATAGAGAGGAGGGTAAATAGTACCTAGGTAGGTACCTACTTACCTAAGTGCTAGTGGTACCAAAGTAATGAAAAAATAATGATAAGGTATCCAAATGTGTCATACATATTTTCATGAGTGTGAGAACTTTCCTGGAACTTTCACAAATAGTAGTAATAATCATATTAGTAGGTACCAAGTTAGTACCATACTATTATACTATTATGTATTATCATGATTTTGCAGATTTTGTACTATGGTACTTACTATGGTAACTTATGGTACTCAGTATGTATGTACTGTACTTCTTCTATCGCTATTGTTTCTACGACTACTGCTTACCGAATGAAGTAACAGAATCAGTAGTATTAGTACAGTACATACTAGTAGAAGGTAGAGTAGGAGTACCAAAGGTTTTTGCTCACATTTTGCGCAAACGAAATCTTAACAGTAAAAACACCCAAGTCAAAGCCTCCATTCCCCCGAAATCTCCCGAAATCCTAACAAAAGCGGAAAAGGAAGATTTTTGGAGGAACGAAAACAACAAAACTCATCCTAACTCAAACCAATCAAAGAACAAAGCACGATGCGTTGAGCCCGTTGAGACCTCAATTAGATAGACAGCTATTTATTAGAGCTATCTACTACCATATTATGATCTAGAAGATTTGGATTTTGATGTGAACACGATGATGAAACGAACAAACGATGCATCTTTTGTCAACAAAAGCCACATTCATAACCTCTTGTCACACATGTAACATAAAATAATAAAATTCAAAAGAGCTGCTTCCAACTACGTTGTATACTTATTTCGTCATGCTTTCCTCGTTAACACTGTTCTTGCTGTTAGTTCACTCTCAGAGTGCCAACGCCACCGGATCTCTGCAGAGATCAACTCCTACGCGGAATCAGGAATCACCAAGATCTTACGATGCTACCAGAAGTCTTCTCGCAGTGGCACGAAGAGCTCAAAGCGACGAATCTCTTTGCTCTTGTTCTCCTACTACATTTAACTTTCTTCTTACCCTGGATCAAACGTGCGATGTCAACGATATTGATGACAACCCAGGAATTGAATTTTCCTACTGCATCACCGAAAACGTAAAAGAAGGATTAAGGAAAGATGAAGACGAAGTTGAATGGATTCGAAAAGTCCTGGACGAAGAATACAAACATGAAGAGCCCATTAGAAGAATGCTTCGTAATCTTCAAGATGCAGGTTCAAGCGGAACCCCAGTAGAAATCATTTCGGCCCAGTTTCTCGAATTCGACAATACGGACGATCTCAAAGTTATTTATCAGGATGATACATTCAACAATGTTTCCCTTGGGGACGGCGATTCCCTGACATACTATTCAAAATCAAGCTTCCTCGATCCCGAGACGTCAATTGAGGAGCAAATTGATTATGTGCCTGGAGGAGCATCATTGATAATGTATGGGCGCAGCGAAAATGGTACTCTTGTGCGAAATCGATTTTTTTGGGTTTACGATAACTCTTGTGATGAAAGCCACAACCCGATCAACGCTGGCGATAGAATTGGATGGGTCACGCTGGTAAGTCTCTATTTATCTTATATTATTCACTTTTTCATCGGCGTAATCAACAAGCATTGAAAAATGATTTTGCGACTTGTCACTATGAAGGGGCGTGATCTTGCCGGACCTTGGCCTGCATTCTGTACCGCGGTCCCGGCAGACTCGCCAACCATCTCGCCCAGGACGCTAGAACCAACATTTTCTCCTTCTCAACACCCTGTGGAAGTGGATGATTACGCATCATTCGAAGAGGAAGAAGAAGTTGAGGCTGATTCTCCACATATGGCATACCCTGATAGAAAGCCTTCAAAAGCAAGCAAATCGTCAAGCAAATCGTCAAAGAGTAAATCCAAATCATCCAAAACTGCAGACTTCGCAGGAAAAAGTGGTAAATCAAATAAAGCAAAATCTTCAAAGTCAGGAAAGGCAAATCCGGCGCTAACACAGCATGCCCAGGCGNTCCTTCTTAAGCATGACGGAGGCAATTCAGAGCGGAATAGATGTTTCTCGAGCGTTCAATTTTTGCTATTTGTGCCGCAACTAGAGCGGAGAGATCAACAACTTTGCTGCCTCGAGGAGCGATACGGGAAAATTCTCGACGAAAACACCCTTGGGTTATCAAATAGATTCGTCGAAAAGTCTGATATTTATGGACTTTAGGTCCTTCAGGCGATGTGTAGAAACTACTATTCAAGCCACAAAAATTCATGTTTTGGATGAGGTCTTGACAAAAGATCTCTGAGTCATCAAATGGTGCCTGATATTTTTGTGGACGTTTTAGTCCTTTGGGCAATGTGTTGACACAATCAATATTTGCATGCTATAGATTGCTATTTTGGCAATGCAGCCAAATCTTAAGAGCTCGTAAATTTAACTTTTGTGTTATGAGTGAAGAGAAAACTCTGTCCCTTATGCTTCGTGTTTACTCCTACAACACTGGTCTTTTCTTCTGATTCTCTTTAGAGATAGGGTCGGGTTTTCAATCAAAAGTCTTTAAAAATTGTCTTGTGCCATGGGAGTCTCCTTGAGTGCAGCTAGGACGTCTTGTGCACTGCGACTGGGCATTTTTCACCCTTCAGACTTTTCAGGGAGATATTTATGTACCTACTTAGTAATCTGCACGAATAGCGCTTCATCATATTTTTCTCATTTCGAGTGATATCGGGCAAAACCATGGACGGCCCTCTTCCTTCTGATGATAGTCCCATAACAGGCAGGCTCGATTGCTCGCAGGCTACAAGAAGCTGGGAATGATGGAGGGATTTCAGTTACAGTTATTCAGTTAAGAGGGTCGACCTTTGAAATACGTAATCACAAACATATTGTTACATCTTGGGACTTACTTATGCTGGAAGATGTTGCAGCTAATCAATCATAGCAGTACAGGTACATAGAAAGAGCTATATACATGAGAAATTATGAAAATGTATTCGTCTGTTTCGTTTCTGTGCGTGAAGCATTGTCTATTAAAGCGCACATCACAAGCCAGCCAACAATGAAGCCTAGATACATAAATCAAAAATAAGCACGCCCTTTCCAATCCGTTACATTATCCTGGAATGCTGCACTCATCACCTCATCACTCGACACCACGGCCTCCACTAAACCCTCCACCATCCCTTATATTTCCTCTCCCACCACCGCCATCCACACCTCTATTCCCCGATCCAATATTCATACACGACATGACATCCACTATACTCCGTGCCTTTTGTGCAAACTCACTCCCAAGCGAAGCTACCGACGGAGCCGATTGAGATCCCGACCCCCCAATCCCTCCGCGATATTTAAATGCATTATTATTCGTGTTTGTATGTGTGGTACTCGACTCTAAGGAATCATCTACGGATTGAATAAAATGATACCCATTGGCATTGCTTCCACTATTTCCGCTTCCACTGCCAGCCGAGCTCTGTGGTCGATTGGGACTGGACCGACCGTGTTGTCCGTATGGATTGTTGGTGTCACTTCCGGAATCTCGTTCTTGGGGATGGGAGTGATCACGATGATCTCTGTCAGTTTTCGATTTTAATTCATTGAATTTTCGTTTCCATGTTTCGTATTTTTCTTGTTCTTGAGAGAGTTGATCTTCCCATTCCTGTGGGGATGGAATTGAAATGAGTTGGAATGAGTGGACATTACTTGAGCTTTGAAGAGAACGAGTTATTACAACAACTATAATAATGAAAAGCAATCACGTCCACTCAAATGCAGTTTCAATAACGTAATTTTCACAGAACTAGCTCTCAATTCCAAGACACCAAAATATTCCATAACAAAGAAGAGTTTTACTCGTAACTTGACAACTTTTGAATTGCCAGCTAAGCAACGGCATTCCATGTCAGCCAATATCAGTTGGTTTCCAAACAAGAATAATCCACGATGAAAGAAATCAAGAGCCCTAATCTCAATATTTTTCTTGAAAACACATTTTCCGCATCGGTCGCCGTTCAAATTCGATCCGAGGAAGAATTTATGACAATCAAATTGATTTTGCCCATCCTCCCTCCATTGCACTGATGATAGCAGTCTGTTGAAAAGAACTCGGAAGCAGCAATCTCAAATATCTCTCATCCAAGAAAATTTTGAGCAAGTGATATCGAAGTCAATTTCATTTGCAATGCTCCCTCCTTTGCACTGATACGAGTATTGGTGTCTGATCATCGATCCCTCATTAATTGAACCTTTGTGCGAACATAAAATTACAAAATTACAAAGTACCAAACTAGCATGCCCCAATCACGTACACAATAGAGCACCAACCCGCTATATCTCCACAAAACACAGATCCAGCACGTTCCAACACATGGCCGTCACAAATCATAAAAAAAATCCACTCCAAAAACCCCAACTCCATCACCAAACTCCAAACACCAAACTCCAAACTCCAAACTTTGGACTCACCTCCCTCGCCAATAGAAAATCCGCCTTAATCTTCGCCAAACTCTGCTCCAACCTCTCCTCCTTCCTCGCCTGACTCCTCCTCGCCTCCCCCAACGCCAACCAAAACTTATCACTCACACTCTGCAACGGCGTTTGCGAATACACGGGAGCGGCCATGATCTCCTTCATTTCTTCCACGAGGCTGGCCAGGGCTTCGTCGGCCGATTGTTCCACCATGGAGGTGGCGGCTTCGTGCGAGACTTCGATGGAGTTGTTGGTCCAATCTCGGGAGGAGTTGGAGGAGCGATTGTTTTCGAGGGAGTAATTGGATTCTCCTATGCCACCAATGCCACCTATTCCACCTAATCCACCTATTCCTCCCAGTCCACCAATGCCACCCATTCCCCCAATACCACCCAATCCACCCCCACCAATCCCCCCACTATCCACCTTCCTCAACGGATCCACCCTCCTCAAAACACAATCCCCCCTCTCCTTCTCCTCCACCTGCCGATACCTCCCCCGACTCAAACTCAAACCACTCCTCAACACATCCTCCATCGCATACCTCAAAATGGCACAGGATCGATCCGCCGACATGCTCTCCGCCCGGGCAATGGCGAGTTGGAGTCGGCCGCGGTGGTCGGAATCGACGGGGAGGAGGGCGGAGGCGGAGGAGGCGGCGGTTTCGTAGAGGGTGCGGACTTGGGCGTGTTTTGGGGTGAAGGGTTTGTGGTTAGGGTCATTGGGGTTGGTGGAGTCATTCGGATGGAGCAATGGTTTGGCCTTTTTGATGGCATCAATGAGGATTTCACGGACGTCTTGGTCGATGAGCTCTTCGTGGCGGGAGGAGGCGGCATTGTGGGGGTTGGAGTCGGGGGGGAGGTCGTTTTCGTCTCCTTCGCCGGTTCGGTCGAGGTCGTCTATGCGGTCCATTCCGGGGATGTCGTACATTTCCTCTCCTAATCCCCCTAATCCACCGAGTTCCCCTAATCCATCCAAATCGTCCAACCCCCCAAGTCCATCAATACCACCCAACCCACCACCCCCACCCTCCTCCTTCACCCTCCTCCTCCACTCCCTCACCTCCCCCTCCCTCCTCTCCCTCTCAAACGCCGCCCCCTCCATATGCGCCGCTTCCACCACGTGCTGAAACAACTTTTGCACGTCGGCAAAGGCATCGATGATGGCTTCTCCCATGGCGTCGTAGCCGAGGTCGTATCGTTCCATGAGCCGTTCGGCGATGGCGAGGAGGCCGTCTTCGTGGCCGGAGAGGGCGTCGACGAGGAGTTCGGGTGTGACTATGGGATTTTCTTCTTCGGTGTGGTTGTTGTTGTTAGGGTTATTGGGGTTTTTGTTGCTTTTGTTGGGGCTACTTTTGTTGGTGGGTTGTGTGGCTTTGGTAGTTTTAGGAGTGTTGGAACTAGTGTTGTTGTTAGTCTTGTTAGTAGCGTTGGGGTTGGGAGAAAGCGCAGAAGTATTTAAATGTTTGGCATGACTCGGCGTGACATTGTTCTTGGTCGAAGATGGATTATTCTTTGATTTCCGCGTAGGACTCGTTCTATTTGTTCCATCGACAACGGCATTGTTCCCCGCGGCGATTTCGTGGTTCAATGTCCCCGTGGGTCGTTCTTTCGTGTTTATTCGTAGTTCATTGTTGGAATAGGGTTTGATATTGGTGTTCGTGTTGTTGGTGATGTTCATTGCGCTCATTGTCACTCGGCCTCCATTCATTGCTGGCCCCTCCATTGCTCTGTCCGCCAAACCTCGGCTATTGCTATTGCTACTATCACCTACGCCGCCAATGCCACCAAACCCGCCAATGCCGCCAACCCCGCCAATGCCACCAGCTCCAACAATCCCCCGATCCACACTCTCGTCCAAATGACGAATCGACGAAACGTCCGGAGAGACGAATCCCCCCCGCGATTGGGATTGGAAGCTGTGTCCTGTGGTGTTGATGTTGAAGGAGGAGTCTTCGTTGTAGATGTTGGTGGTGTTGGTTATGTTGGTTGGATTGTTAGTGTTGTTAGTGTTGTTGGTGGCACTATTAGACGTGTTGGTTGTGTTGTAAGTGGCGGAGGTTTGGTCCATCATGGTCGGTTCATGCTATTTGCGTACTACTCCTACCTTTTAAGATTTGCAAATAATATTGATTGCATCGCAAGAATGATTTTTTTGCAGCGAATATTTCTCATTTTTATCCTACATAGGATTACGTACTTTACTAAGTACCAACTGCTACAGGTTATTATCAGAATACTTACATACTATGTCATTATTATGCAGTAGAACAGAGGTATGTTTCTACTTACTTAAAGTACTATATTATGTCTTCCTAAGAATCTGCTTTGATGAAAACAGATACAATTAACCCCTGAAATTTTGTACCTATTTACTCTAACTGGTCTAATCAATTGCCCGTCAATCGAATCTAACGGCTCAAAATTCAATGATACAGAATATGAAATGGTAGGACATGGTACTCTTGTGCATGTAGAAAAACTTATTACTGATTCCGAATTAGAAGATATTAATCCCGATACTAGATTCAAAAAATTGAAATATTCTATTTATATTTCCTAGAGATGGGGGAATTCTTAGACTTATACTTAGTAGGTACATAGGTACTGCAGTACTTATTGTACTTACTACTTTTTGTAACTTTCACTTTGGCGATTTGGTCGGATTGTTCGATTGCACCAAAAAAGCTAATTTTCTAAAGAAATACTCCTAAAATTTATTTCTTCAATGGGCATTGCACATTGAAGGCTTGCAGAATCTAAATGCCCAGTCAAGAGCCAAAAATCTATACTTTTGCAATTTATAGATTTTGACAATTATTTTACCTACAGCTTTATCTCAGCTTTAATTTGGTCCAAATTTCAAGTAAAAATTCCTAGTAGAAGCCAAGTTATGGTCATTTTTACAGGGCTGGTATTACTCAAAAATATTAGGACGTAAAACTTTGAGCTTGATTTTCTCGAAAAAATATTTTGGAGACTGAAAAATCTTGACTGGACATTTAGATTCTGCAGACCTTATTGAACAAAGTACTTACCTAGTTACTTACATAAGTATTCCAGATTTTGTTGCCTGACAAGATTCATCACATTCAGTTGTCGAAACAAAATGTTGAGCAAGTATAAATAGAATGATAGTATTCCCACAGAAAATATAAAGGTGAAGCCTGTTTTATTTTTATAATTATCTCCTTCCTTCATTTTAATATCAAATAAACAGATTTTAGCAAGTTTAAGCAGATATCTTGAGTTTGTAGAAATTCCTTTGAAGGATTTTATGTGATTGCATTTAAACCACTGAGTGGTTCAAAAAGAACCAAAAGACAATTAGGGGCTCAAAAATTTCATCATAATTATAAAACTGTTAGAAATAAGCGAAATCATGAATGTTTTCCTAAAAAAATCTTTTATTTATTTATACCATAAGGCCTAATCATGAGAAAAACCTTTTGGATCTTTTTAGATTTTCAATCTGCTTGAGAAAGATACAACTTTTGATGAAATGCATCAAGAAAATAAGTGATAAATCAAAAGCACATGGATGTAATTCAAACCCCTTACAGCTTGAAGAACAAAATATTTCTCATCAATGAGTATTTCAATAAATTTCTACCTATATGTACTGTACAACAGAAATTGAACTGATTACTGCAGTCCTCACTTCGCCTGACCAAATTGGTATTTTTATTACAAGGATGGATACAAAACTGGATAAAAAATATATGACAATGTTTAAGGAATCAAAAGTAATTAGAAATGTAGGTACATAGTAAATATGATAGTGCTGTGTTTCTGGATAGATAGGTGAATCCAGCCTAATAATAGCAATTCATCTTGCTGAACAAAACAATTATCACAGAAAAGAAAATATTCCAAGCAGATCTCTACTGTTGAAATACTAGTACATGATAGAATTCATGACTACTACAATAATATTAAATCTCTAGATTTTTAAACATGTGGACTGCCAGAAAAGACCAGCACTGAGCGCGAACAGCCTGCAGAAATTATTTTTTAGACTTTCAGGTGCCATATCTCAAGGTGAATGGAAGAGCTTATGGCAGAGAATGACCATGGTGATGTTGGCATCAATTACTGGTTGCATCATGTTGTGCACAGTTTTGGGTCTGTGATGTTGGGAGGTAATCAACATCACAGCACACTAATGTCTTTGGCCAAGTTGGTTTGGCACGATTTATTTTTTTCAAATGAAGGTAAAAAAATTGCAAATGAAATTCAGAAAATAAAGAAAATCATGAACAATTCAAAATCAATCCTTGGATAATCAATTTTTTTGTTAAGTGGGAACAAGTCAGATACAGAAGAGGAATGAAATATTCTGGAGAAAAAAATGTACTAAGCACTATTCCATTGACAACATAATTGCAATCTCAATTCAGCTCAATTTCAAAATATTTCTATTTTGGTTTCGAATATTTTTGAATATTTCTGATTATTTCTGATTATTTCTGATTATTTTTGGTTGACGATAAAATCACACTCCTACTATGCAAAAATTCAAATAACATCGCTGAAACATCGTCCTGAATTTTGCCGCCAAATTTGTTTGAACTTCTCTTTCGGTATCGCAAAAACTGTTTCAAGGGATTATTCGGCATCTAAGCAGTGGTAAGTATCTGAAAAATGCTTGCAATTTGCATTCTTGTTATTTTACTCACACCTGCTACAAGAGTATAATTATAATGCCCTCTTATGACTATTTATGCACCACTATCTTATTACATTTTGTTAAGCAGCCCTTCCATGATGTTTTACATAATTTTACTACCAGTGTCCCAGATACAAAATCATAGTCAATTCATAAAAAAACATGTCCAACTCCAGAATGGAGTGTTCAATGAAAAGAGAAACGCATAAAAACTACACCTATTGTAGGACTTGGTAGTATAATGAAAGTAACAAAATTTGAAAACACCTTATAAGACTTGTAATTCCAATCATCTTTTTCATTTTTTTTCTTTTGTAGGGTAAATAGGCAAGGTATCATACATTTTTCTTGGGTAAATAGGCAGTATCATACGATGCTTTAAAATCTGATTATTCAAAATTTTGAACTATTGGACAAAGAAAATCTGTACAAAAACATACTGTAATCTACTGACTATTACAATGCATCAATATACTGAACTTTCCCAATCAGAAGGGGTGTTGTATTTGGTCCAAGACTTTATTTTCACCTAAAGGTATATGTACTTATATCGTAGAGTGTAATGTCAGCTTTCTTAGATGGTATGGGTCCATATGGTGTTTATGTAGACCTTTCTCTTGAAAAATGGGTAAAGCCTTTTGAGACTTCCATGGACAGTAGGGCAGTCATTATAGCACTGATTGCCCATTTTGAAGGCACCCGGCAATCTACGAAGAGACTCACCAAAGCACAGCTAACAATTGGCGAGCTATATTACAAGGATGAAGAAAAGGTCATGTCATTTGAGAAGTACCAGACCTTTACTTTATCATTCCTTTCAAGTGCCAGAGAAGCACAAAGAGCCGATGGCAGAGATGGCCAAAGTGAAATGCCTCCACGATGGGATTCAGGTTTCAAATAACCTAAGGGTTTCAATTGCTAAAGCCAACATGATGGACTGTCACAGGAGTAGTTTCAGTAACGCTGTCAACTACATGAGTGTGCAAATAGCCAAAATCTTTCCTGAAAGGACAGCAGACAAGAATATGAGATTATGGAGAAAAGTGTCAGAGGCTGGCCGTGGCAGGGGCTGTGGTAGGGGAGGTAGAGGTAGAGGTAATAGTGGCGGCAGGGGCCGTGGTGGAGGGGGGCAAAACAACACGGCCAATAAAGGCCCAGTCTTCAATGGAACAGACTGCTCAGATTTCACAAGAAGCTTTGACTCAGACAAATGGGACAAAATGGGAGGGCAAGGGCGCCGTTTTAGTGTGGAGAAGTGGCAGTTGTCCAAGAATGCTCAGGGGCCCTCTAATGACAAGCGTAAAATAAATGAGGCGCGAGTCAAACCACCGCTGAAAAGATTGAGGACAGGCCAAATAAGATATCAAGAGGGAATAATAAGCAGGGAGGGCAAGACTCTGGTGAGAAGGGTGGCATGACCAGAAAGGGTTTTGGCCATGGGAGGTTTGAGAAGGGGAAATACGAGCACTACTGGGCAACCAAGATGTAAGTCTTTGGTCACAGACCTACTTCTCTTTGTTGTCTTTTCTCTCACCTCTCAGTAATGCCTAACATTAGCACATTTTTATTTACTGAATACAGCATGACTGGTCTTTAATTTAAAAATGTAATTTGTATTCTTAGGTCATATGATCAAAGCAATCAACTTGGGGCCCAAGCAATATAACAGATTAGTCAAGAAGGCAGCAAGGGGGAATACTTTAAAAGATCATGACTACCTAAGCCACCACAATCATGCAAAATGCAAGCTTGATACAAGAGCTGACACAATATGTACCAGAAACAATTTTAGGGTGCTTTGCTACACTGGTTAAACATGTAATGTAAAGGATTTTCATAACTCCTATGATTTGATTCCCAACGTCCCAGTGGTGAGGGTTGCCACTGTTTTCCAAGACTCAACAGGCAGAAGCATATATTGATTTTTAACAAAGTTCTCTATTTTGACAATAGCATGGACCACTCCCTTATCAACCCAAATCAGATTTGTTCATTTGAGATTGAGGTATCAGATGATCCTTTTGATGGGAGCAGGCAATTTGGGATAAATGCTGATCAACTGTTTATACCTTTTGAAACTGAGGGATCGACCATTTACTTTGACACCTTTGTTCCTACGGACCATGAACTAGAAAATTGTCCCCATGTGAAATTGACAGATGGAGAAATTGAATGGGATCCTGCCAATATTCAAATGAGCACGGATAGACTGTGGGGCGGGCAGTTTGTTCATTGCACAGGTTACTCAGGATATGACTGAAAAATCATGGGAGGGGTGGGCTTTTGAGTCTGATTTGGTATTGGGTTCCATCTCAGACTCTTTAGTTGAATCAATATCAGTAAAACAAATGGTTGCACAAGTGCAGATCCAATCATCTAATCCTAATACTGCATCAGAGGTTGCAAGTAAGTCCAGACATTTGGTAATCACCCCAGAACATCTATGTTGCCATTGGAATGTAGGCCTTGGCACTGTCAAAAAGACTCTGAAGATAACAACTCAAAAGAGCACAAGAACTGCCATCCATCCATTACATAGGAGATAGGGTAGACCATCTAAATATCCATCAATAGTACTTAGGCGGGCAGTGGTACTTGGACCATCTACAATCCAAGACAAAGTTGATACTGCAATGCACAGGCACATGGGTTTACACCAATGGCTTCTATACAAAGGTTTATCCTACTGAGAAGCACTCTGATGTCCCATGAATGCTTCAGGAGTTCTCAGAGGATGTAGGAGTTCTGGTCCAGCTCAAGAGTGATAGAGCCCTTGAACTTTGTGGAAGAGAATGCAAATTCACCAATCGTGCATGCAAAAAGAGAATCAACCTTGCATATTCTGAACCTGAATGAACCAATCAAATCTACAAAGTTGATCTGGAGATACAAGAACTTAAGAAGCAATGTCATAATAAAATGATGCAGAAGTCTATTCCAAAACAGGTTTGGGATTTTGGACTGAAGCATGCTGCAAAGATAATACAGTTTTTGCCACGTACACAGACGGGTTGCTCAGGACATGAAGCAGTCACGGGACAAACCCAAGACATTTCTGAATATGTCTACTTTGATTTTTGTGACCTTGTGTGGTACTTTCTACACAAGCATCCAGGTTTAACAGAACTGGACAAAACATTGAGATGGTGGGGGTGTGGTGTGTCAAACCACATAGGGAGTGAGTTATGTTACTGGATCATGCCAGTTTTGGGAATCCCCATTAGTGACACATCAGTACAAAACATTACAAAAGATGATTTGCTTTCTCCTGACGTACAACAACAGGTGGCTTCTTTTAACAAGTCACTTAATACTTGTCTTGATGATTTGAACTTCCAGATCCCCATGGAAGATGGAGCCTTTTACTTGGATGATAAAGATGATTTATTTCCCAGGGCAGATCTGGCATACGGGGACATGATGACAACTCCAACCAATGAAGAGTACAGGCCTATGATTGAAGAGCCCATGTTGGATGAAGAAGATATTGATTCATATGACAAATACATCAGGATGAGGGTACAGTTGGATGACTCGAATGGTGGAGGTCATTTGGCCACTGTTAAACAATGTACAGTAGATGAATTTGGTTGGCCCCTAGGGAAACCACATGCAAATCCTTTGTTAGACACTATGGAGTATGAAATTGAGTACAATGATGGTACAGTGGATATGTATTTTGCCAACATCATTGCAGAAAATCTTTATGTACATGTTGATTTGGAGGGTAGGGAGTTTGTTCTTATGAGGGAAATTGTGGACCAACGTAAAGATGGGAACACAATACCAATTGAAAACTGATATGTAACTAAACCGAATGGGAACAAGCATCCCAAAAGAACTACTGTGGGGTGGAAGCTCCTAGTCAAGTAGCTAGATTGATCCACTGATTGGGTAACATTAAAAGACCTAAAGGCAAGCAATCAAATCAAGCTAGTGGAATATGCCATGGTAAATTGGATTCAGGAAGAGCCCACCTTAAAATGGTGGATTGATTTCACCCTTAGGACAAGGAAATGCATCATAGACAAAATGAAAATAAAGTACTGGCTTAAAATACATAAGTATGTGATCCAACTGTCCAAGTCTGTTCAAGAGGCATTACAGCTGGATAAGCTCAACAGCAATGATTAATGGGAAGCCACAATTAAAAAAGAGATGGGAAAGGCACAGGTGGCATATGGAGTCCATCAGGACCACACACCCAAAGATATTTGCACGGGCAAAGGCCTAATAGGCTATCAAGAGATTACGTGTCACATTGCATTCAATGTGAAGATGGATTTTACACGTAAGGCCAGATTCGTGGCCAATGGTTCTACCACGGAGGCACCTGTGTCATTAACTTACTCAAGCGTGGTGTCATAAGACAGAGTGAAAATTGCACTACTTATAGATGCTTTAAATGACTTGGTCTTAAGTGTCTGTGACATTGGCAATGCATACTTAAATGCACCCTGCCGTGAGAAGATTTGGTTTGTTATGGGCAAGGAGTGCGGTGAGTATCAGGGGATTCCTTCAGTGCTAGTCAGGAAATTGTATGGGTATAATGATTCAATTTGAGACTCAAGTCTACATGTTTGTTAACCTCACTCTTTATCCTTCTTTCTTTGTGTGAGTAGTTTGAAGTCAAGTGGAGCTGCATGAAGGGCCATGTTTGCAAACTTTGTTAGGCAAGGTTTATACCAACTGTGATAGGCCCTGATGTCTACATTCATAAGAATGTAAAGCCCAATGGAGAGAAGTATTATGGAATGCTTCTGATTTACATCAATTACTGCCTTGTCCTGAGCCATGAACCAGATAAAGTGATGGAAAGAATAGGTTGTGAATTTGAGATTAAAGGGAATGAATATGGCATGCCCAAAAGGTACCTTGGGGCTGGGATAGAGAAGTTTCAACTCCAAGATGGTTCTCATGCATGGAGCATGAAGAGCAACCAATGCGTTAAGGCTGCAGTTGAGACAGTTAAGGATCTATTAGCTGAAAATGGAAGGGAACAAAAGAGACAGGTAAGAGGCCCCATAAAGGCCCATCTGAGCTGGACACCACTCCAGAATGCTCACCAGAAAGGGTCACAAGATTTCAACAGATAATAGGTATTCTCAGGTGAGCAGTAGATCTCAGGCAAATTGACATCCTAACAGAGGTTTCAATACTTTCACAGTACCAGGAAAATCCAAGGGAGGGGCATCTAGAGGCACTGTATTTGATAGTGAATTTTTTGTCAAAGAATCCATTTAAGAGAATAGCCTTTGATTCAGCAAGGGTTGAGGTTGAGGAAGATATGTTTAAAAAGGATGCTGATTGGACCAAATTCTATGGGAATGTGATTGAGGAGGATCCACCACATATGCTGTAACCACTTGGGAAATCCATCCGTATAACACAGTTTATTGATTTGGATCATGCCGGTAATGTGGTTACCAGATGTTCTCATTCTGGCATTTCCTTATTTATTAACAATGCTCTTATCGACTCATATAGCATAAGGCAGAACATGGTTGAGTCTAGTACCTTTGGCTCAGAACTGGTTACTGCTCACATAGCAAGGGATTTGGGTGTCACAATGCAGATAAAGGTGACAACAATGGTGCTGTGAAGAACATGAGCATTCCGGAGTCCACACAATTGAAGAAGTATAACTCAATCAATTACCATGGGGTGAGGGAGGCAGTAGTGGCTGGAATTATGCACATCGCCAAAGAGGACAAACTGACTAATTTAGCCGGTGCATTTACAAAATTGATGACTTACTTGAGGATGTAATTCTTGCTAGGAGGATTGATGTATTTTTATTAAAGGATCAGAAGACAAAGGAGTGATAGGGGATGGGGGATACTCTTGGGACAAATGCAGAAGATTGACATGGGAGCTACCCTTCTGTCTTTGTGGGGACCGTTTGAGTATAGATGATACGAGGGAGTATCACTCGTGCAATGAGATGACACTCCCGAATACTAGATAATACCACATAATAGTAGGTAAGCACTAGAAGAGGGGTCCTACTTGTCGCTGCCTCGTCTCGTATTGAATTATTTTTCAATACAGAATTTGATCAAATCCAATGTTTCATCTTAA
>JALLOT010001098.1:0-16472 GCA_036939595.1 Thalassiosira livingstoniorum | reverse complement strand
TGCCTTTATAAATAGCATCAGTCTTGGGCTATATATATAAAAATGAAAACAGTACGACAATATACATATTTATATTTATGTGTGTTGTTGTATGTTTATAAAAAACTATGTTGTCATACTATTATTATCCTAAATGTATGTTGTCATGGACTTTTTGATTTTTACTACAACAATGCATGTTTTATTATTAAATTATTACGACAACAAACTTTTCCCTTAACTAGGCACACTATGAAAGCTACGCTTTCATAGAGCAAGCTTTGCTTGCAAATAATATTGTGGTCTACACCCGCACATACATAATAATATAGCAAGCTATTCTTGCACTTACCTACCCATACAAAACTCATGTAGTATGTAAAGTATACCTAAAGTATACTAAACTTGCTACGCTTGTTAAGTGCTTGCTTTGATCACATCAGCATTTAAGAAAGGTTTTTTTAGCCCATAAAGTACAACAACCAAAGAGACTCCCTGCTTCATCTGCCATTTTCTCTCACTTATTACTCTTTTATTTTCACCTAAACCCTATACAGCCCAAGCATTCTCTCAATCTGCATATTGACTGTGGGACATTTGAATTTAAAACATCCCAAAGAATAACAATTGAGAGTTTGAGCCATATTTGAACACCATGACAACACAAAACTGAGAAATTATATTTGCAAACATCCAGAAACAGCAGTTTCCAAAAAATAGAAAAAGAGTGCAAGTAATATTATTTCTTTCTGCACTTAACTGTACTCCTACTTTTACCTATGTCTACTCTTGAGCAACAGTGCAAACATAACAAATGATAATACCTACCTACTTAGTACTTACTACTTACCACCAAGCAGCAAGCAACAAGCAACAAGTAACAAGTAGCAAGCAACAAGCAACAAGCAGCACAACAACATACATACAACACCACTACCAACAACATCCACCACAGCACCATGACACAACAACCAACCATGATGGTTGCTTGCAACAAATCAAGACAACAATAACAATGGCAACAATAAAAAATATAGCAATAAGCAATGCAATTTTGATCAATTATTTTCAGTAGTAAAGCAGTAATGTGATCATCTGTTTTGAAAAACTGATGCACCTAGTAGCCATTGCCATTGGCTAGCCATTTAAGATAGCAATAAATTATAGCTCTGTTTTTGGAGAGATATTGAGTAAAACAATGAAATTGAATCAAACAATGGTATCTTCCTGGAACTAGTTGTCTTGTCAGGGATGTATCCTTGGCAAAGTTTGTCACTGTTGGCACCACTGAACCAACCTTATCTGTGACCACCAATGAATCTGAAAAACAACAGTGAAAAAACAACAAAAACCAGCAGCAACAATGAAGCAGCTTCCAACAATCCATGTGTTGGGAACAGAGGAAATGCAAAATGCATAATGTGGGCACTGCCAAAAAATATTGTTGTGGATCTTGAACCCTGTGACGATTGATGTTGTTTGGATGAGGTGGAAATCAGTGGGCTGTGCAGTGGGCTGGCTGTGGACTGAGTCCTCAAATATTGATATTGAGAAAAAAAGGAGAGAGACAAAAGGTGACAGGTACAATAAAAAATACTCCTAATACAATAACATACCATTCTATTATTATTATTTACAAGTAGAAAATTTTCCCAAGGCAACAATTATGTGGAAACTCCAAGTAATAATAATGTCATAAGACAAGCTTCATTCAGTGAATGGTTCAATAGTACACCATCCATCCATGTCTGGTGTTAAGAATCTCCCTATGGGACAAGTTAAAGAATTAGCATCAAACTACATAATACTTGTCTCACATAGGCCATAAAATGCTGCACAGATGTCACATTTCTCTGCCTAAATCCAAAAAAAATAAATATATAAACAAAAACTTAAAACTTTCTCTTGAAAGATATTGATTTTACATAATCTGGAGAAATTCTTTTTGGAAGTGCAAAAATCCCTGTAGAAAAGATGCTGCCAGAAGAAAATGTTTCTACATTTTGTGCAATACCCTAATAAATCCCTGGTTCTGCCTGGCTACAAATCACTAGAGGAGATAGAAAAGAAGAAAAAATGACATCATTTCAAAAAAAATCTAAAGCATGTTCTTGACTCTTGCTAACGGACCATCAATTTGTGTGTCTTATTATTCAAAGAAACCAAAAAACAACATTTCAAATAAAAATTTGATTAACAGGTATGAATTTAAAATTAAAGGACATCACCCAATCATACTTCCAAGCTCACGGTAACATAAGTAACTTAGTTTATCTCATCACTATTTTTGACTGAAGAATTTTCTGATACAAACAGAAATTATTTCTCAAAGATGAGTGTGTCTTATGAACCTAAAAGTTGTATATTCTTCATGAGACCAAAGACAAGAAAATTCTTATTTTGCATCAATTTGAGAGAGGCTACTTTGCTATTACTTCGTATTTTATTCACAGGCAATATATTTTTCAATCATTATTAATATTTTGAGAAAGGTCCATTACCAGACCATGACTCTAACAAAAAATTGTGCTAACCCAAGACAAATTTACTGTTACTTCAAAAGTTTATTTTTGATAATTGTTTAGTTTGAATTTGTCACTGTTCAAATGAAAACTGGTTTTTTGCCTTTTCAACATAGGAGAAGCTTTCAGAAAAAATCAGAAGTATATTTCTTTTCCTTTTCTTGCATTTTACTCATTGGTTTGCTTTTTTTCCATTAACCAAGGAACATATTGAATTTTGTATATTCAATGCTTGTCAAGAATGATGTAAGACATGTTTTTGACTTTAGCACAAAGGAAAACAAAGTCTGTTTTGGGAGCATTGTTATGCTCTAAAGTGAGAAATAAAAACATAAATGGAATTGAAAGTGTACGGAATACATATTTTCAAGATAATCTCCCCCTTAATTTCAACAAAAAACATCCCACCCTAGCACATTGTTGGGATAGTCTGATTAGGATGACCAGCAGTGTTCAAAACTGAACAAGTGTATCCCTTAATTTTTGACTAATTTTTTTACACTTGTTGTTAATGTGAGTTTGATGACAACAACTGAATGGTTTCATAAATTTCTGGGTCTATTGGTGATATTGGAATTGGAGGATTATTCATGCTTCTCTCTTCATTGATTTCATTTCACAGTGGCGAAACAACAACACATGATAGTTTGAAATGCAGTAAATGTAAATTGGCACATTAATGTAAAAAATCTTTTTATTTGATAAAAGATCTGCCAATAGGAAGTGTTGATCTGTAAACAAGAAATTACTACATGATGGTCAAACTTGATCTTTATTTCTGTTTACAATTTGTTTCAATTGAATAAAAAGATATAATGTGACAGTTTTGAATATCTCGGTAAATAATTATAATTTTTGCCTTTGGTACAAACCATGCAATATGAAATGTTACTCTGCAAAAAAAGACAAAAAAGACTTCAAGTTAGTGAAATTGTGATTTTCATTTTTTCATGATTTGATACAAAAATGAAAATATTTGCATTGATGATCTGGTGTTTTTTAGTAGAAGGAGAAGTATTGTATTCTTTCAACCAATTGGATATTTTTTTGCTTAATATGATTATTACTCATGTTATTTCACACTGAATTCAAAATGTGAAAAGGACAGCACGAGTATCTTTGAGTTCTCCGAATCAAATATTTGCCATTTAATTCTAGACAAAGCTTACATACAGGCTTAAAAATTAAAACCTTCATGAATTCAATATTTTTCAGAGCTAATGGCAGCAACCACACTAGAACAATTATTTTCAACCAATTTTTAATACTTCATAAGAAATACAAAAAAGCTAACTAAAACTAGATTTATTGATTTTTTGCTCAAATACTTGCATATTTTCTAAGTTTTCCTCTTCTTCATTGACGGGACCAAAGAATCATCACAGCAATCAAAAGGGGTTCCGAAACGTCTTTGTAATCCAATAAGCTCCTCCTTTTGATTTTCAACAAGTCTCTTCAAAGATGAGATTTCCTCAGCCAACTCCTTGTTTTTCACCACCAATGCTGAATTTTCTTCTTCCAACAAACTGCTTTTCTCCTCGAAGGCATCCATCCTCTCCCTCAACCTCATGCTCTCTGCCGATGGAAAGCTGAATAAAGTTGGAAGGTTCCAATTTCTAATGTAATGGTAAAGCCCAGAAAGTTTGCAATTGATAGATATCCAGTACAGAACCTTTGGCATGAGTTCTACACAAGTATTTTCGAAATGCCCCACTCCAAAATCAGACTTTTCTGTGAAATAATATCGTTTCAGCTTTTCCGTCAATGCTTTTTCTGGGCATTCGCTGTAGTCATTGATGTTACAGAGTGAAAAGACTTCAATATTCATGTTTGGGTGGCTCGAGCGCAGCCTTTTCAGTGTGTGGTTGGAAGCACATATGCTATTGATGGATGATTTGTCACACAATACATCTTCAAAGAAGTCGAATGTCCGTTGAGAAATGCCTTCGTTGTGTGATATATCCAATTGTTCCAATGTGTGATGAATCTTTAAAGTTCTTGCCAAAACAGATGTGCACTCATCGTCAATTTTATTGAGTGCAAGACTAAGCTCCTCGAGCATATTGGACGAAGAAGGAGAAGTCGTCAGCGTTGCCAAAGATGTGGATGAAATATGGCTACGATGTTCAAGAAATTTAGAAATGGCAATGCAGCCCTGTAAGCCTAATTGACAGTCAACCAAATGGAGAGCTTTGAGACTGGGAATTCGCAGAGTCGACAAGCAAGATACAAGCGTCCTTCCCAGTTTGGTACTAGACTTGAAATCGTTGTGACTCAAGTCTAACGTCCGTAGGGTTGGATTTCCATTCAAACCAGAGAAAAGAGCCTCTAGTCCTTTGATGCTAAAACGAACTCGGGACAAATCCAAACTTTGGAAACCACTCTGGTGCCCAGTGACATTATTCGTCAAAAAGAACGATAAACTTGACATATCACCCTTCTTTCCAATTCCAACGTTCCCCCCCAAGTTAATCTTTTTTATAGATTTATTATCCTTCAATCCACCATCCACCAACGCCTGAAAATTTTCGGATGTCAAATTGCAATCTTCCAGAACTAATCCAGTGACGACATTATTCGTACTCAAAAAATAGCCTATCCGTTGGAACATTGGTGAGGATAGTGTGGTCCCTTCCAAATCCAAAGTGTAGTTGTAGCTAGCATTGTGCTTGATTTGGTGGAGTTCATTGTGGTACAAATCCCGGGACCACTCGTCTTTTCCAAATATTTCTTCGTCCTCTTCGTCGGAGATGGGTTCGGGTTCTGCTNGAAGACGATGGCATCGACTTCGTCGTATTCATAGAAGTCGTCTTCATTGTAGTAAGGGTAGAAAAGATCGACGCCGTCGCTGTCAGACCACATTGTTCATGGTGAATCTATCTGGTGTGTGTTGTGCTTTCAAAATTGAAGGGAGTATTTTCTGGGAATAATGAGTAATTGTATTGCACACATCATCATAATACACGACTGACCACCGGGTGTGTTGTGCGCCATGATCATGCTGGACGGTGAGTTGGGTTCGTGTCGTCTCGTCATCTTTATTACCTACTCTTGCTTGCTGTCATTTCGCATTTCGTCTTCGTCTTCGTACGTGCGTGAAGTGTGACATTTTTTATGGCTTTTCCATGGTATCACAAAGGTATTCGGGACGGCTAAAAATAAGGTATTTTTTCGGCAGTGCAGAATGTTTGTTACGTAGATGTCACTCGATTCTTTATTATGGAATTAGTATTACTAGGCGACCATTATTTTTAAACGGTTGAAAGCAACCGATGCAAGGACTACCATACAAAATACCGACAGAATATCAGAATTCATGAAGAAATAAATAATGCTGGATGTAAGGGTGTGGCTCATAAGGCCGGCCTTATTTGCTGATTTTTTGGAGCCTTTTCATGCCGAAATATTCCAGAATATTCCGGCATGAACCAGCATATGCTGGCATCATTTGGCATTCATGCCTATTTTTCATGCTTATGCCGGCATGAGAGTGCATGATGCCACTCATGACGGCATGAAAATCCGAATATTTTCATGCCGGGCATGAAAATTGGCATTAAACGCCTGGGCACCGGCCTTATGAGCCACACCCCCAATCAGGGCATATAGTACTCTTTTGAGAACATCACAGTATAAGGCATTGGGGGAGTAATTAATAATGACCATACAGTAAAATGCTGAGTTTGAGTGAGTGTCACAAAGTGTTATCCCTACTTTCACTTTGGCCCTCTCTTGTCTCTTGTCCTTGGAGCTTGGAGCACTTCTAGGCAAACGTTTGAATTGCTGGAAAATTATTTCCCTAATTCCACATTAAAAAAATTATTTGTTTCAAATATCAGAGTGATTTTTGATTTTTTGTTTTCGCGCCATAATTCAAATTTTTCCTGAGATGCTGAGATTGAATTTTCGAAAAACAGGACTCGCACAAAACTACCTGACAATGACAACAACCGCCATTGGCATCGAAAAAGATCTGAATGGCATTAATTCTTGTTTGGCATCAAATCAAACATTGAATTGGCACTAGTACGACGCGCTAGCAGTACTACTATCAGCGTAAACGGCCCACGGAGATTGCACTCACAGACCACAATTGCTAGATTATCAAGATAGATCTGGGTACTGTCTCCTCGTTGGCCAGAGTTCGTTAGTACTACTTTTCCAGCTGTTGCCCATCACCAAAGAAGAGAAAATGGCCTGCACCGATCAAAAGTCCCATTCGAAAGGCATGCCTAATGAACCATACCTATCATCGAATGGAATTTTGATTGATGCAGCAGAGCAGGGAGGGTCCGGCATATTGGAAACTACCATCGCCAATGGCGACACCAATAAAATGGAATTTGATCCTTTTGGCAGTGGCGATGGAAGTGACAATGACGAAGATTGGGACGATGATGAAAACTACCGCAAATTATATGAGGATGATGAAGATTTCAAAGCATTTCGAGACCTAGAATACTATGATTTTGAACAAAGTTTTTATAAAACTGTTGCTCTTCCACTGAAGCACAAGCTAACAGACACACTCAATTTTGATACTGGGTTCTGCAATTGCTTGTACAATGAGAGCCGGGATGCTGCAGTTAAACGAATGGGTTGTTTTCTCTCTCGGGCTACACAACTTCAGAAAGTAAGCCTGTGTATGGAGGAGGATGAAGACATTTGTGACCTCCTTTTTTGTGGACCTTTCGATACACATTCTCTTGAAGAATTCTCGATCTACTATTGCGGCGAATCCCCATCAAAAGCATCACTGGATTCCATTGGTAAATATCTCAGCCAAGCTCCCAGGCTCAAGAATCTCGATATTACGGGCCTCGAATTTACTATGGATTGTGCAAAATCTTTATCGCTGTCACTTGCTCTTGCAAAAGTTATTCTCGAGTCTCTATCGTTAACTTCCATCAAGTACAATAAAAGATACATGCCGATTCGGTGCGACGGACAAGCGAGCGAGGAAGAATCAAGCTCCACCAACCAAGCAATCCCAGTTATCTGGGATTGAAAGTCCTAAGACATTCAATCCCAGATAACTGGGATTGCTTGATTGGTTGTGCGTGGGAGTCTCTTGCTCGCTTGTCCGTCGCACCGAACTTTATGAGTTGATTTTCGTTGTAGGGTGTGGTGAGGTATTTAAACACGACTATGAGTGTCATTTAAAAAAAGAGACTCAAAAACAAACGAAAATGATTTTTTGATCTGAATACAACTTCTCTCTTTTCGTGACCTGTTCCTTTTCTTCTGTAGAATTCTCTCACCACGAACCATGATGTACTCGGAAGATGAAACGCATGCTCCAAGCCCACTCATGAGCGAAGATCATCACGCGCAGACGAGCCACGAACCAGATCCGTTGAGAAATGGCTGGACAAATTCGCTTTCGGCGTATAATGGTGGCAACATCGTAAGCGCGGAGACAATATTGACGCATCCAAGCAATCAACGGCCAACTCTTCTCAACAATTTCTCAAAAAAGCGATTGAGGGAAGACGAATCGTCGTTGAGTTCATGTTACTTTGATGGTCTAAACACAATGCCCTTTGCGAAAACAGGTATTTCCAACAATTCAGATATCATTCACAGTGAAGAAAATGGATGGGAGACATTTGTAAACGAGGAAGGGCATCCGTACTATTACAACTTTTACACGGGCGAAAGCATGTGGGCATCGAACGTGGTGGATTGCGACGATGCCGACCCCGAAAGCAATGGACGAAGGCACGAAATAACTGATGGTAGTGGAGAAAGCAATCACAGTTGGAATCCGACTGCTGCACTTGAGTTGATCAGAAAATCTCGTCGTCGTTGTTCAGAGTCTTGGAAGAAAAAAAACACGTCGAAGACATTGAAGAAGAAATTAAAAACACCGATCTCTCGAAAGAAAAGAAGGCGACAACGGAGAAAGATACGTAAGATCATGCTCGAAATGATGGACGAGCAGGGCAGTGATGCAAGCATTGATTTTGGCGCGTACGGTAGTTCGAGCGAGGATGAAGAAGAACTTGCATTGGCAAACTTTCACTCGAAGAGCGACCTTTGCGTCCCTCACAATGTAGACATCGAAGATGGAGATTACGGAGAAGGTGATGATGAATTCGACGACGATGACTCGATGGGGGATGCAGATGTACTGGACAGTGTCATTAATATTGCTCAAGAAGCAATGGGGAATATGTTCCTTTGGAAGAATACTTTCGTCTCAAAATACGTTGCTTCCAATGCGACGACGCTTTCATTGCCCGAAATAATTGCTTCAGTGAGGGCTGTCGCCCTCTTGGCAGTTGAATGGACGCAGAATCATATGTTACCGAACCCATCAAGACGAGATGAACCCATTCAAGAATAAATAATTAGAAGAGACGCATCACCATTCACAGCCGGGGACCAGCAAATGCCTTTCCCAAACTCAACTATTTCAGTTTCATTCCTGTTGCTCGCCATAGTCGTTCAATCTTGCACCGTCCACGATGCCGAAGTATTCACCGACTGTGCTGTAGGCCAAACGCCCCGTCGAAGATGTGTTTCGGCATGATCTTTCTCGATTTAAATTCGCCCCAAAAAGCTCTCTACTTATGCGTTTGAAGTTGGAAGAACGACCTGCTTCATGGGATGCCACGCCCTCATCTCGAGGACTTGATCCGTTCTTGATTCGAATGCAGGATGTACGGAGAATGTTCGCCCCTTAGGAATGCAGAAACACAATCTCCAGGAAGAATATTCGTTGCAACGTAAAGCCGCACGCCGTCGTCGTTTCCCAAACCGCGGAGATATTTTGAAAGAAACAGCGAATGAGACTCTCCTTCTGAAATGCATTCTACCGACCCTAGAACATAGATTTTTATAAAGGTCAAAGACATCACACCAAGTGAAGTGGATACAAGAGAAGGGGAAGTTGATATCTTGCTGTAGAAGGCGTGGTCGATACCGGCTAGGTTTGAGACGGCGACAAAATCGCGGCCGAAAATGTTGCTGTCTGAGTTCGTTGAAAGTTTTCAGACGCGCGGCGATTGCCGCAAGTGATTTTGCTTCAGATGGCGTTCGTTCCAATGCAGGAGCAGCCGAAAATATTGGAAATGCCGAGAAAAAGAAACTGCTGTTGCTGCTGGTTGTCTTTCTGATGAAATAATTTGACTGAAGAAGGATAAAATTGTCATGAACTTATTTTTGGTGGATTAGCATGCGTGATCATTTCCAGTGGAGTGGGAGATGGCTCTGTAGCTGACAGAGTAGAAGAAATTGCGTATGGCTGCCTGGAAGCAACAAAGAAAGAAGTAGATCTCGGAACATTCGACGTGGCTAGCTGTGCAAACATGGTTCCAGAACCTGGGATGGAAGATGTTCTACCACTATTTGATAAATAATCATTTCCCTCCGGCAATGAGTCAATGTCGTCGTTGTTGTTGCATGCACCATCATTCGTATTGCTAACCCAAGCAGAGAACAAATTATCTGCAGTTGAAGTTCCTTTAATAAGTATATTTTACGCCGGTCCATCAAGCTGTGCTGTTGGACGAACACCCTTTAACGAAAACCCTCCGCGTATGCGTTTGCTCTTGGAGGAAAACCCTGCCGCTTGGAATGCCACACGTAACTGTAAACGTGGAATCCACGGCAACACAGAGCCGCACTCTCCCGCCAAAATGATTTCTACCGATCCTAGGACCTTCAAATATTTTCGATGATGCCGAAGATACCACGCTACTTCCATGATCACTGATGCCACACCAATAAGGATTAAAGATGAGGTAAGAAGCGGCGACAAAGTCGTGGCCGAAGTGGCAGTGGTTGAGTTTGTCGAATATTTCCAGAAGCTTCGGTCGTGGCCTCGAGTGCTTTTGCTTCTGATGTTGTTTCCTCAAATGTGGGAGCGGCCAAATATGGCACATGTCGAGAAAAAGAAAGTGCTGTTGCTGCTGGCGTAAGTATTGGCTCAAGTCCGTGCAACAAAAGGAGATATGAGATATTGCATTTTGATCTGCTGATGGCTGATGGTCCACCTGATAAAATATTTTGGTCGAAGAAGGATGACGTTGTCGAGAACCAGCAGACGTGATCACATTCCCGGAGGCGTGAAAAAGGGATCTTTTAGCTGATGTGGTTGGGGGCATGGTGAATGGCAAAGTAAGAGCAGCACAGAGAAGTTCGACTCGGTGCATTATAGGTGATTCATACATTCGACGACATAGCTCGCGGTGTAAAGCTGGGCCAAGAACTTGATGTGGAAAACATTTTGTACTATTTAATGGTTTGTAAACTCCCTCCAGCAATCAGCCGATGACTTGCTCGTAGGTATTTCTAACCCAAGCAGCGAACAAAATAGCTGCAGCCATGGCCAAAGGCAATCGAAGACCCACTCCCACGTCAATGCAAATTTAATATCGTTGATATTTCCTGCCCATTCAGATTGTTCTGAGGCCCGAGTGACAGTGCTATTTTAGATAGGGGTAGGTGGATCAGAACTGACAAATGTCACTTCTATAAAAAATGAAATGTTGGCACCAATGAAACAATCAGAGCTGGAAATGAGTTTGCTTCAGTTCCAGCCTGGTAGGCAGGTTATGGCTGAGCGTTGGAAAATGGAAATCGATCAGCATTTTTGTTGTTGATTTGATCCATAACTTACATTCTAGAAGAAATTGTTGGCATTTCTTCAAACGTATTGGCAACATTAATTCGAAATCTTCTAGGGAATGAAGAAGCTGATGTTGGAATTGTAAATCTGCTCGATGTGACAGCATTGCAGACATTCAAATCCTCCTTCAATTTCAATAACTTCTGATCGATTTTTACTTCGCAAGTCTCTGGTATCATTGTGATTTGAAACCGTTCTCAAAACGTTTTGCTTTTCTTTAAATATCAAAGATGAGTGTTGGAATAGGATTCAGATCCCCGTCAATTAATATACACAAGATCTCAAGAAAACCTTTGGCTTCATTTTCCATCCAGAATATAAATGTTGACAATCGAAAATTTTCAAAGACTACCATACAGATGGTCGATAATTGATCAATCCCAGCTGGATTCCCCTCCACTCTATTCGCTGCATTTATTCCACGGTTTTTGTTGGCTTCTTAGCTACTGCATGATCCAAGGGGGTGATGTATGATGACTTATTCAATGACCCGAGGTGTTTTATCGATGGCCAAGTCGACGAAGGCTGCCAACTGCCATCGTTACCGAAGTAGGGAGAGATTGCAGTGAAAGCTTGTGCATGCTCACAATCCTCGATCCTCATTTTCAACTGTTGGCCACGCCATTGCCAGCTTGTGGAAGGTGAAGTTTCTGAGAGGTTGGTGCTGGTTGGTGCTAGAATGAAGCACATGGAACACGGGCGTATGGCACACGGAGACGGTCTCAAGCAGGGCTGCAGGCAGGGCCCTTGTAGGGATGCGAGGAGTAAGGATGAGGGACGTATTCCTAGTTGGCCATTGCCTTCATTCAGTAATGCACCGTGAGTGCTGGCAAAGCGAACCGACATCGCTCCCACCTCTTGCCCCGATCCATTTTGTTCCTGTTGAAGTTGCTCGCTCTTGGCTCCTGTCTCATGGCTTGCCGGTTGCCGGAATACTTGCCGGACGTTGGCCGTTGGCCGTTCATTCAGCGCTACCTTTCAGCTTTCAGCCGCATATTGAAAGGAAAAAGGAACCCACCCGCCCATAAAAAACGAGTCAGAATGAGATTGTTTGAGCAGTTTGAGTAAAACGAGCGTGTCGATGAAATTGATAATATCCAGGCTTGTTTTCAGAAATCCAAAAAAAATATCTTAAAAATTGGCGATTGTTTTTATTTTTGTAACTGCATTTTTGTTTCGATCACCAAAAAATTAAAAAGTAGCCCTATGTTTGGCGATTTTGGAAAACAAGCCCGTAAGCTTTAATAATGCTCGAAAAGGAGCCTGAACAGAAATAGAAAACGTTCTACCATAGGCTCATTTTTACCAATAATTACGGTACTTGAATCTTGAATCCACGAAAAAGTTTGTTTGTTTGCTTTCAAATGTCAATATGATCCAGTAAAGTATGGCATAAACAAGGATACAAGGGGGAAATTCTGGTTGTGCAGAATCTGCATTGCTTTTGTCCTTCCCCTCCAACTGCATGATACGCCACCATTCATTGTGCATATTTTTGCTGTGGTTTTAGTCTTAAATATTTACAGTGAGGCTGACACTTTGAAGGAAGCATGATTTAGTTACAATTATGGTATTGAGCAAAGGAAAGTCAGAAATTCACCCTGATAGATGCACCAATAGAAAGAGCTCATTGAGAGCTTTCATCTGGCTTTCATCTTGTATATTTGTTGTTAAAATTTGAAAATATTTTGACTAAATAATGATTGATGCTTACTACCTAGTAGTTTGTTAGGGTAATCTGTTTTTGCAAACAGAGAGAGTTCAATTTGATGTTTTTCATTTTTATTTCAGATTTGCACACTTCTTGTGCATGTAGATTGTTGTTGGTTTATTTGCTACCTGAAAATACAATTATTTGACCAAAATATGAGTAAAAACAGTTGGAAATGAGTCAGTGCTTGCCAAACAAATACAAAATTCCAATATGTACTGAAATATGCAACAAATATCTGCTTGAAATTTATTTAAGTGAGGTGGTTTTGTTGAATTAAAAAAGTGAAAAATCCTAATTTGATATTTTAAAAAGAATTCTTATCATAGTCACTGAAAAATTACTAGTATTATATTTGGGTAGAAACCTAGCCGAATTTGTCAGTGCACCAAATCAGTCATCTTCACTGTAGTTGCAGGCTCTGATAGAATTTCTCATCATTTTGAAATACCAGTCTTAGGAAAAACAGAAATATTGCTTGAAATGTGGCAGAACACTTGACTTTTTCCAACAAAAGCTCAACTTATTTGTAGTTTCTTATTCATGACAAAAATATCTCAATTTTGTTGTGCATGTTTGGTTATTGAAATGCATGTATCAGTATCAAGTCAGTACTGAGTGTAGCAGAAATATCATTCTGAACTATTTATAAAAGTACTACATCCATACAACAAATGGCAGCATTGGAAGTTTTTCATAGTTAATAAATGCAATGTAAAGCTGATTATACATTATAATCCATTTCTTACTCCATACTGGATGCATAGCAAGTCAGGGGAACAGATTCAACATTTTAATGAATATATGTAACACCCATGGTGTCAAATATAGCAATAGAAGATTTGATAATGCTGTTACATGATGGTTTTATTTTTAACATGCAACAAAATAACAGAGAATTTTGAACAAAAGATAATAATATTAGAGACCTCATCTAAAGAAAAATTATTCTTGAATGACAGGAAGCAACAGAGTTAGAGGTCACAGTACAGACATTTGAATGTGAAAAAAACGTGTCATGATATTGATTACCATATGTAATTTTCTGATTTCATTATTTGATTAAATGCATCATAATTAAGTTGAAGTCACAAATATGGACAAACTATTGTCAATTGATGAAACAAAAACAAAAATACAAGTGTACTTACACTTAGATTCCAAACTCCCTACAATTTGGTATTCATACAACAAATGAAAAAATCAATTACTAGTTGGCTTTCGAATCTCTCCTAAACTTATCTTTGGTACCAGTAGCAGCACTTTGTATGCTATTGGTAGAATGGATGAGCCACATTCAGTATGTTTGTAAATTACAAATGGAAATAGATCAAGTTTTTGTAGTAGCATATATTATCAATATCAAAGCAATAAACAAGAAAACATATTCTTGTGTTGCAATATAGTGGGCTTCTAAAAACTTACCAATTCAAAACAAAATTCAAATTGATCATAGACCAAGTGCAAAACAGCACCAAAATATAATACACCTAAAGTGATTTTTTTCTCTAAGGCTGATATCACCCATTAGCACACTGCTGAAATGTGCCTATCATTCCCCTAACATAATAGAAGTGACCCAACATGAAGCCACATACCAACTTTACAAGTATACCAACAGCTATCATCATTATCAGAATTCTAGTTCAATTTGGCATCAATTTAATTGATTCAATTATATCATTTTCTATTTTGTGTGTTTTTTCTTTTGTCTCTCAAGTGATTTATGGTCCATTATGGTATTTTTACAATGGTTTACAGTATAAGTCTCCCATCAAGTTGATAATTACATGGTTTTCAGTTTCTATGGTAACAGAACATTATTCAAGCATCTGATAAAAATAAGCACAGTCAAAAACATTATTCCCATTTTCCAATGTATCATCTTTAAATTCATGATCATGACTATCTTATTTTTTTGTGTTATGCAATAAATATTTCTTTGTACCATGTCTGTTTTGAAACTCCAAAATGGTAGAGAGAGAGAGAGAATGGGTAGATTCCAAAAAGCAGATGATCCAAGGTCTTCCACTAGCTGAATCAAGAGTTTATTATGAAATTATGATTTGGACACAACCCCATGGTTCTGTTTCTTTATTTCAAATATGCAAAGACAAGATATAACAAAAGAAATATTGATGGTATCTTGACTGACTGAAAAAAATCTTGTCAAAATTATCAAAGTCAAAATCAAACTTGAAAGTTATTCCAATGTAAAAAATGATCCTTTTTGTTGCCCGTTGATTTTCAAAGAGTAACAAGATGTGTCTCACGCCCCTTTATTATCAGTCTAGAACCTGGTAGCATGTGCCTGCTTATGAGATCTAAGAAAATTTGATCTATGCTTATGAAATTGAACTACACACTTTGCCACCATCCAATGTTGTCTAATCAGAATGTTTCCCTTTGCTTGAATAAAGTAGGTATGAAGATAGTTTTAACAAACCACTGTTTTGTTCAAATTAAAGTAGGGATTTGAGAATTAGAATCATTTGTTGTGAAATGGTTTTCCACTTTTAAAGTACTAAGTAGGTGATGATATTTGTTTGAATACCTGAGAGCTAGTGTTTTTCTTCATTGCCACGGGAAAAAAATAATATCTATTAGCCACGGATTAGCGGATTTAATTATCGCGCAATCGAGGTTTCAGTAAAAAGTAGCTGGAGTGTTAATTTAATTAGAATCTAATCTGCAAACGTGATTTTTTGGGCAAAACTGTCAAAATATTGTTAGTTAATTTTCTTCTAATTGTTGGCTTTTTCAATATATTATTTATTACTGAATATTATTATTCCAGCTCTATTCCAGCTGTATATCAAATTTGAAATTTCATCGAAATGGGTATCACAATGTGATGACAACCCTTTTCAGAACATGAGTCTTAAGAATTTTTGAAGAAGTCTGTCTATTCTTCCTTGTTCCATCTCTCGGAATGAATTTTTCTCCCCGCGATAAGTGACTGGTCCCCAGCCACTCAAACATAAAACATGAATTTCTGCGATATTTTTAACTGACCCATGATTTTTTCTGACCATTACGCACAGAATTTAGCGAATCCTTTTTGCTTGCTAAAACACTAAAATAATAAATAAGTACTAAAAAAATCGAACGCGCTATTTTTGTGACATTGTGAATTGTAGTATTTGCATCATAGGAGTACTACTTTAAACCAAACTGTGGTAGGTGGGTAAGAAGTATAGTACTTTTCCATTCATACTTTTTCATTTCAATTATCAACATTATTATTCATTCAATCTAGCCTGCATGAATATCATATTGTTTAGGCAGGTAGTATGTACTTACAATAAAATCAAATAATTTTTTTATCCATGGTTCAATTCATTTTGGTCATCAATTCATTAAGAAAGAAATGAGCTATGGAGGTTACCATGTCTAATAACCTAGGTAATTATTGCAGTCCTATTTTGTTATTGAAAATCCTACCCAAATGTTGTGAATTATATACTTTTCACTGTTTTATTGAAATTAATTTACATTGACATTGATTGTTATGATTTATTATATGTTTTAAGTTTTAATTTTATTCATTTTGGTCATCATTTCATTGACTTACTATGAAAACCACATAGGTACAACATGCCAATTTGGTTCAATTTTTCATACA
>JALLOT010001097.1:0-16246 GCA_036939595.1 Thalassiosira livingstoniorum | reverse complement strand
ATGAAACTAAAGTCATAATTTGGAACTTTATGTCAAAGTAACTTGAAATCTTACATGGCCCATGAATAACAAGTAATATTCTTCTTATCCATGACCAATGTGCAGTAGAGACTAGTTATGAATTTCCATTTATGGTAATTTTTAGAAAGGTGATATCTATTATATCTATCATTGATATTTTCTTCTTGTGTGTTGCAATTAATAAATCCATCTTTGACTAATATTGATGATTTTAGGTGTGACAAATGACTTTTCATTTCATGAAACTCTACTTGTTGTGGTTTCAACTACATCTTGATTGATGGAAAAGAATGAAAATGTAGTATTGTCTGATACTGATAATATGTAACATTATAATTTTGATGCATCATATTCCTTTACATAGATTTAGAATTATCATTTTAACTAGGAAAAGACATAAATCCTCTAACTGGATGTCAAAATGCAAGGCCTAAAATGTACTAAAACTTCATATTTTCCACCATGGTAAATGATGACTGCATTAAATGTGTCAATTTTATCAACTATGTTTCCTTTCATGTAAGTGTTCCAACTATTGTCTTGGATTTCACCCTCAAAGATTTCTTTTGTATCTACCCTGATGAAAATATTGTTAGTGGAATTGCATTCAGTAATATTTTTATCCTTGTTTTCCACCTTTCAAATATTTGGGTTCACTGTACATGTTGTATAATGATAGCATCATGCAAGACAAAGGATATACTTGATTTGGTCATGATATTATCAATCAAATTAGAATAAGGGTAAGTATTAAAAGTTATCATTTAATAAGACTTGCTGTGGAAAAGGATAAGAATATTTTTTCTATAGTCTAGGGACATGATAGACATTTTAATTAATTTCTTGTATTGTGATTACACAGCATTTTCTGGTCACAATTGGAGGAAGTTTCCCAATTGAAACATTTTTTTGTATATTGCTGCTGAAGTTGAAGTGTTTTTGATCATTTTTTTGTTGTTCAACATTTTGTGTGTTGGTGTTTGCAAGTGTTTAAGAAAGAGGTGGGAAGACAGAAGCAAACATCCCATCATCACCCATCACTCTAGATTCACTTCTTGAAAATGGCTGGTGCCAAGTTATCTGAAGCCAGAGCACAAGAAATAGGAAGTATGGTAGTACTCGTGGTAGTACCTTAGAGAATTTCTCATGCTGATTTTGTCCAATTTATTATTTTATACTTGTTTCCCTTAGATTCAATATTGTGGGAGTACAAAACAAGGGAATATCGGGAATCCAGGAAAAAGGACAGAACCCGAACCAAGATTCACTCTTTCTTGATGACAAAACAGCCAGATTCTGTTCGTGTAAGCGATTTTTCCTTCGCCAAAACAAAAGAAGAGTATCTACTACAATGATCAATTGTAAGCAGTTCTAGAGATAATACTAAAAGCCATTGTCAACTTACAATCTGACTGTGTTTCTGACTGTATTATTCAATGGTGCTTTTGAAGCCTAGGGTTTCCATGATTTGACAATCCAAAATTTTATAAACTTTCATGAACTTAGATGTTTCCTTCCAATCTTGATGACTGATGATGATAGATCTTTCTTTGAAAAAGATTTGTCTCCTCTGTATGACAGCCAGTGAATGTGAGGTGGTTCTTGGTTCATGCATGAACAAATGATATTGTTTGTGTGTCATTTTGTACTGTTTTTCATAGATCGCACCAGATATGGTACAATCCACCTTAAATTTGTACAGTAAAAAAAGCCATGTGCTAAATAATAGGAGACAAAATCCAATTCTATTATTAAACATATGGGCCTTTTCCTGGGTGTACAAATCAACTTTACCACTCCTCACTGTTCCATGTAGTGCCAAAATATAGTATACAATTCAGTAAAAATGATGTTGGCAATGGCTTTATGTAAGTACTGATACCCATGAATTATTTAGCAGTAATGAGAGACCTCCAACAGCAGACAAGCAATAGACTTACCTCTAGAAATAATCATTCCACAGGAAGATCCTGATGAATTTCAAATCAATTTAAACTGCTTTTGCCTTTCTTTTTTGTGCAAAATGTAGGTGTAGGTATCATTATTTGTGTGAAAGGTAGTAGAGTGGGTGGATGCAAGATGCACCTGTAAATCTGATGTTTCTGCAGACACACAAAAAGGATGACTGTTTTGCTCATTCTCACATTTCTTGTCCTTCAAGAGATTTGGATATGGTCAGATATTTTTTGAGTTATTAAGGGTAACAATCTGAATCTTTGTTAGATTCAGTTGTGCCAACCCCATCCATATTATAGAAGTTATTCATTTCTTTTTACAAATAATTTTTTTGATCAAGTTTTGATGTTTGTAATTTTACACTTAATATTGCTATGTTGAACCAACTATGACTAAAAATACTATGTTTTCAGCTTACATTGCACATAATGTGTGTTAGTGATCAAATAAATGTTGAATGCTTTATAAGACTCAAATATTGAATATATTTTACAAAGATGACTGGAATTAGGATTTACAAAAAAATGACTGCCTTTCACACTACTTTTGAAATTGATAGGTAGGTAGGTAAATAAGCTACACAGGAGTATCATGTATGGATTTCATCTAAAAAACAACAATGAAAACAAACTAAAAAGATTAAAAAATATTTATGTGAAATAAGTTATTAAGATAAAACAGCCATTAGTGGATATCATTTTAACAATTTTCAAAAACAGAAGATGGTTTTTTAAAGGAATGAATACAAACAAAATCATTGAATCATTCTCAATACAAACTATCCAAATAATCTTAAGTGGTCCTGTGAAGCTAAATATATGTTAAACGTGATAAATTTGGCACCATTCCATTTAAGCAATGCATAACACAGTCATAAATTTGTCACTGTTTAACTATTTTTTGTTGATCCAACTAAGCCCAAGAAAATTATTTAGAGTCACTTTTGCAAAGGATTCTCTAAAGACCGTATTCCTTTGAAAAGATACTTGAAAATAACATTCATCCCCATGTCAAACACAATTATTGAACCAGTAAGTAGTGTGCTGATTCATTGATGAGTTTAATTTTGTTCAATAAAGAAATTGAATTAGTTTATTCCATATGTGTGAAATAATTTTTTCATATTGAAAAATTGGTTTCTACAATATTGATGTGTTTTGGTAATAATTGGTTTGTTCTCTTAGTCGTAGGAAAGAATAAAAGCAAGTGAAATAACTATTTTTAACAGTTTTGGGAACTGATATTATCTGCAAAGTATTTTTCAAAATGTTTTAGTAGATAGAGTACTTTACAATCTCAATGTTTCAAGATGTCATTCTCTCTATCTCTAAACAGTTAAAAACCTCTCTTGGTGGCATGCTTCTGGTGATGAATTTGGTTTTACTTAAATTCAAAGTTTGCAAGGTAGAGTACAAGAATAAAAATTAATTGACAAAAATTTGTAAACAACAATGACCAATTTTTTTTAGCTGTAACTGTTCTTAGAAATTCAATAAACTTTCCTGTCACTGGTGATAGTTTGAAGTGAAATAGGGCACTGAGGAAGCAATCTTTACTGAAAAAGTAAAAAATACAATCAACATTTTCAGGAGTCAAAATACCACAAGAGTTACTAGAAACACATTCAACTCTCAGTCAAGCAAAACTACCTTTGACATGGTGACCTCAGATACACCTGAACAACAATGATCATAATTAAGCTATGTTTTTTTAATACCAAAGTGCTGGATCTGCTACATGAATAAAATCCTACTAATATGTGCATCCAATCCAAAATTAGCCAAGTTGCTAATTATATCAGATTTACTACTAGATCCATGGTGCTTAATTCTCAAGACAATGTTTGCAGCTTGTGCCTCCAAAACTCAAGACTTCAAACATATTCAAAACTAATGATTACAAAGATTTCTATCATTTAAAATGGTAATATCATCCATTTTGTGGCTAACACTAAAAGGATGTCACTTGATATTGTTGGTATGAATTCAGTTTCATTTAAATCATACTGATATAGGTTTAAATCTATTATTATTATTTGTAAATTTTAATAAAAAAAATGCAACATAATTATATTCAACATTTTTCTTTCTCACAATCCAGCCAAAGCTATGTATGTAGGAATTTAAATGAATGCTCTATTTTCAAGCCTGTGAATGGCACTTTTTTAATGAAAGTTGAATCCTGCTCAAAATAATTGTTTGTGTTTCTGATACTTTTTTGTAATTTTTTTTGAATAATTGATTTGAGATGTGATATCTCTCCTTAATTATGGATCAATTAATGAACAATAATCACTATACCAATGGCCTCTTTTCTCAGTGTAGACAGATTGCAAGTGGAATTCAAAAATAAGTCTTTATTTCATTTGCAAATATTATGATTTTAGCTTATGATTTTAGTGCATGATATGCATTTCAGTTGGTATCTTGATATGAATGAGAAGAACATGTATTTTTATATTCCAACTCAAAGAATTCAGTCAAAGTTGAATATTTAAGATACCCTGAAAAGAGTATTGACTGTGTCAAAACATGTTAAGTTTACTTTTCCTTCAGAAAAATAGTTCTGTCACATCTAAAGGTAGGAGTCTTTTAGAACCTAGCAAAATTTTGTTGATTTCTATAAATGTGCATCAGAATTTTCTACAAATCAACAAAAACTCAGTGTTGATTTTCTTTGCTATATTAGTGTCAGTCATTTATTTTATTATTCTCTGTTGCTCATAACCCATTTTTTCAAAATCCCATTCTGAATTGATCATAAAATTCATCAACATTGTAGCAGTCCACCTTTCTGTACCCAACAAGATATGATTACTACAAATAGGAGAATTGATACTTCTTAATTGACTGAAAAATTGAATGTTTACATAGTGCATCTTGGGTCTTTATCACTGTTAGTATAAAAATGAATTGCTTATTTTGTCTCTTCTTTTCCATGCATCAAAATTCAAAAGAGAAAATAATCAAAAGACATTAAAATGTTTGTTGCATCCTCACAGTGAGATATTTTACAATATTTTTGTTTAAAAAATGAAATTTATTCTTGTCAAAAATCCTAAACATTCTCAATGGAAGCATTTTGTGCCCTGATCCCGCACAAGATGAGTTAAGTAATTTCATATATTTTATGAATTTTGAAGATTTAAGGCTAGATAGATCTATGATAATTGCTTTGAAATTAAAAATAACTTATGGATCTAATGGATCACAATTAATTCATATCATGGTACCAACTGACACACTTGGTTAAAGATGAGTTTTGTTGTGCATTAGAGAATAGCATTTCTAGACAGGCAGGATTATTTCATTTGATCCCCAGTTGAAATAAAGGCATAATAGACAGGTTAGAAGGTCACACATTGTCTTTTTGATAGATAACAGAAGGATGAAATCAACAATGAAAAATAAAATATTGAATCATGTCAATATCGCCTTTCTCACTTTTTGATCAAAATGGAAAATATGGTTTTTAAGCACAAATCAGGCCCTTTAGATTTGAATGTAAAAAGTGGCTGAAATAACAATTTTTTTCATTTACTAAACAACTTAATCCTTGTTATTGATGATTATTAGCTTGGTGACAAATGTCCTGGAAATATCTGGGACGTGCATGAAAATTTCTGGTACATTTGATAATGACTTTGATTTTTGAGGGACATGTGAATTTGGTACATCAAGTTTTGTAAAGGACACATTTTTAAAATTTCTCTGTGTCTATGCACATTGCATGGGCTTGTTTAGCTCCAGTGGTGGATGCCAAGCTGCTATGACCACCACTTAATATGAAGGAATAGAATACAAATGTGTGCAGGAGTGCCAGTGGACTGTTCACTCACAAAAATAAAATTCATCAATAAAGACTTTACTCATAAGATTGGAAAAGTTGCAACTGCATCAGTATTACATAACTATGTCTAACATATCATAAACATATTCTCTGGATATGTTTACATGTCTTCATAATGTTTATATGTCCTAGTGGGGTTTTGAAGGACATGGGACTTGGGACATCTTTCACTTAGACTATTAGTATCTGTTGACCTCATGAGGAGGACAAATATAGTAGTTTCATGGTCCACATTACCTTTTCTAGTTTTTCTGGTGTGCTAAAAATTCTACAAAAACTAATTGGAATATTTTCCCCAACATGAACATCAAGTAGAATGATCAATTAGTGCTTAAGAACAGCTGGAGTATCAGTGAAAAATTGTGAACATATTTGAATCAATGGCTCTTCTGAGGGAAAATAAATTTGGCTTCCTCCCCTTCTTCTAACTTTGCAACCAGTATATCAATAGGGTACATTTGACTTCAACTGATAAATAGTTAATGGGGACCCTCATATCTGATACCTAGGGTGTATTGCTGGTATGAAATCCCCCTATTCCATGACCCAAAAACTGCTCTGTATGAAAAAATGATTTTGAAAATAGTTCATCTGGTTTTTTAGATATATGCCCACCCATTATTCAACCCAGTATTCAATGAGATTTTGATAGTTTTAGAACAAGGAGATTTTTACTGTTTCAAAAACTTCTAAATTTGAAAATTTGAAAATTTGAAATCTAAAATCTCATGTTAACTTTTCACATCTTTTCATGCATCCAAACCACATCCTGATCTTTTTTCATCTTCTATTGATCTTGAAAGACAAATGTAATTAAGCCTTTTCATCTTCAACTTTTAAAATTATTTCAAACCTTGTCCCAGCTACCACTACCACATAATATGAGAATAACTCATATGTTAGCAATGGCCATTAATCCATCAATATTGGGAGTGTTTGCTTCATCTCTTTAATATTCAAGCTGTTATAACCCTAATAGCAAATACATGGCAACATTTTCATGACATTAAAAGTTTCAAAAATGGCTTTTGTCAATTGAATTCAAAAAATGTAAAGTACCATCAGTTTCCTCTCCTGTATGTTTTGATTGATTTACATGCCTATCTTGGAGAAGAATCTTTTCAACTTTCTTTACCATGTCAATATGGAAGTAATGATTTTGAAGACAGTCAGCCAAAAAAAGCATCATAAGTGTATTATATCATGATTATCAATGTGACCAATCTTTCTTAAATTCAAGTTGGCAGAAATAACAATGTGATTTGGTTTGTTGATTTTAAATCTTGTTTTTACGAGATCTTACCAGACTCAGATAAATATGTCTACTATGGTGATTAACAAAAGTAAGATTTCATTGGTAAAATACAACAGTAGTATTTATACTAACTTGGATGTATTGATGTATATGATTGCACACAGGTTCCTCAAGTTTGTGTTATATCAACCATTTCCCAATATATATTTGATTTATATTTAAATTTAACAAAGAATTCCCTTTTCTCTTACATCAAAATTTTTGTTCAATGTCAACACTTACAAAACCATATGGAATAGATGTTTTAATCACACAAACAGAATCTTGCCTTAGCATTATCATCAAAAATTCTCTCAATTTCAACCATGGGCATCAATTTTCAATCCCCAAAATATACAATATACAGATATTATTCAGTTTATTGCTTATATTATTCTACATATAAAATACCAATAACTATTTCATGCTGGTAGCTGTTTCTTGTAGCACTTCATGATATTGACCTACATTACACTTCTTATTTTTCAGTTAACAGAATTAGTATTATGGTTCAACTGTGTTTCATATCAAGTAATGACTCTGGTACTTGTAATAGTGTGAAAAGCTACATAATTACAAAAGGATAAAAAACACTTTTCAAATGAGCATACACTCTTGTATTAAAATGCTTCTCCAATGTTGATTTTCAGCTCTGAGTATGTTTTCCATAATATGAAAATCATCTCTTGGCATATGAAACATGTTTCTTGTTGCCATAAAATGGGAAAGCACTTCATCACTGCAAACTAAAGCTACAATGAATGCTTGTAAAGCCTTGAGAAAGCAAACAACAATACTTTTTAAAAGACTATTGATATCATTTGATTGGTTCTTTTCAATAAATATTTCAAATCTACTACTATTTTCAACCTGATAAAGGTATTGCTAACTCTTTTTTAAACACTAATTGACTAAAAAAGTTCTATATGAAAAAATGTTTCTAGGACCAAGAAATGTTTAATGGAATTTCAAATTATTTTATGATGCTCTAACAAAGAAGGCAGCATACCCTATCACCACAAAGTATTTTAGCTGTTATAAATAGCAAGACCTGTGAAGACTGTCATTTTGAACACATCCAAAAAACTCGAGAAAAAATTTCAATGTGTCTGTGTGCTGTAAGTGTAATTACTTCTCAGAAACTCAATCACCATTTAACTTCAGTAATACTCTATGACATCATCTATCAAACCAATATTGCAGGAATATTTGAGGCATGCTATCCCAAATAAGGCAGTGCAAAAATACACTAGATTTGATGTCAAAAATATCTGGTGGTCCCCATTCAACTGGATTGATCCATAAAAATAGAATTAAAAAATAGGCCCCAAAGTAACATAACTTCCACACTACTATCAGATGAAGCAATTGAACAACACCTAGCTCATTGATCCTTATATCTGTTCAGATCATTCTAATTTACTGATGCTGAACACGTTTGCAACATAATTTGTAAGAACCACCAGGAATCTCACAAACAAGATGACATCATACTGCACAATGAAAAGCTAAAACAAAAACATGCAAATAAAAAGTGAATCATTCTTCACCAAACATTGATGGTTTTCTGAAAAAATTATTTCTACAAAAGACAATATCATTAATCAGATTTCTCAACCCTTTATCCCAGCACTCACAAAATGGAACAAGAAAACAAAAAATACTTATCTCCTTGACTAAAAAAATATGCTTATTTTTGTCATAAAAAGTTAAGTAAATACTTGAAATTCCTGTATGTACACACACTGTTGACTAGAGAGGGTTTCCCAGTCACACCTCTCTGGTTGGGAACGAGTGCTTTGCATGAGTTCCAAACCAGAATGGTGTGTCTAAAACCCACTCACAGTTGCATGTGGTTACATTTGTGTCAGCCCAAGGGAGAAACAAGTAAAAACTAAAGGTACCCCAAAAGTTTTACCATTTTTTTCTCATGCATGCAGACTGCAGACACATTACGTGATCAAGTCCTTGTTAATTTTTCATTTGCTGTAATAAAATTCTAAATTTGGACTTCATGAACTCTCATATCATTGAAGCAAATAATAACCAGGGTATGTATTATGCATTGTTACTTTTGTCATTCCCTATCATATGACCAAGTGCAAGTGTTTTCAAGACTAAATTCCTATGTACTATATCAATTATCAATTATGATGAAGTTTCTATTACAAAGAAATAATAACACATGCAAAATAATTTACATCTGATGTAAATTTAACAATCCTTGTCCATATTCCATTGATATACTATTGTCCATCCTGTTTACCAAAGATACACAAAACTTTTAGTTATATCACATTTGGTATGAATGCCATAGGAATTCCAACTTTTTCAATTCTCAATCATGCTATGTCTAATGTTAAAACTTTGCCAATTAAAACATTTTTCAAAAAATGGATATTTCAGTGCTGACAATCCATGAAACATTTTGTTCTACTTATCTCTTTTTGTATTCATAATTTTATATTTTCTTATTTTCCACATCTCAATTACCTCAATCCTAACCTCAATCCTAACCTCAAAACTTTCTATTTACTCCTTTTTCACAGTCAACTGTCAGTGAAATGTAATAGTATTATTAGTATCCACAATCCTAATATGTCAGCTTGTGTCTATTCGAAGTATTTGCTACCCATTCCTAATTCCTACTTACAGATTTATTTTTAGCTTCATCTGTTAATCATTTTTCTAAAAACAGCATCTGTTCAAACCATGAATTAGTCCCACATGCTACAATAATCAATCAAAAAATTTAAAAAAGAATCCCAAAAACACAACTTAAATAATCTGCTTTCTCATATTTTTAGGATTCCCATATTATATTTTTTACTTATGGTTCTCTTTCCAATGTAGTGAGCAAATAATATTCTCTTTCAACATAAAATCATTTGAGACTTTCCTTAGGGAAATTTTGAGAACTACAATAACCCTTTTGATTTATTTTCTAGCTAATTAACATGATATTAGAAATAAGAAGAAAACTTAGATGGTATTTTAGTAATTAGCAATTTATCTACAAACTGGAAAAACAATTAATTTAAGTCTCTTAAAATACATGTAGTTTTCAATTTAAATAAGATATATCAATACTACACAATGTGCATAATAAAGAAAAAATGTCAATACCATTTTAGAGATTGCAATCTAGAATAAATTGTGAATGAGAATTTCATTCTTTTCACAAAATTCTCTTGTTTACTCTTAATTTAGAATTGCTATCTCTTTTGTTTTATTTTTCTATGTTGTTTTTGAATTGTCTTAATTTTTATTTGTCAAGCTTCAAAAACTGTATTCACCATATTTATTTTGTTTTTGTATACATATTTTACAGGATATTGATTTTTGCAGTTATGACTTGTGTAATAATACATATAGCTTTTATCCTCATTCATAAGATACCTTCATTCCATGTCCACCACTCCCAGAATTTAATTATCTCATTCTAAATCAGTGCCAAATGACTTGTCATAAGCATCAGAAACCCAGTAGCCCCAATGGTTCCTTTGGATGTAGTCAAAATAAAAGAACAGACTACAAGCTACCACTGATCTTTTTATTTGCTCAAAGCAACCCTGGTTGTGGCTAGGTTTTTTGCATTTTGCAAGCAATCTTTATGTAGAGTATTCTGAACATAGCATACAATACCAGGGTGTAAACAACCTCCATAGATTTTTTATGTTCAGTATCCTGAACATAACATACTGGGTGTACGTATTTTTATGTACAGTATTCTGAACATAACATACTGCATACTGGGGTGTACAAAAACCTCCACAGAAAGCTTTTTTTATAACAGGGGTGTACACAAACCTCTGTAGAACACAACAGCACATTCAGAATCATCAACAAAATAATTTTTGAGCCCCTTTTTATTTCCACTATATATATTTGGCATAGCGAGGTCACTTTTCAACATAAGACAACTTGGGAAAAGTGAAACATTACTATTTAGACACTGAAAAATAAATATATATGCACTTATTTTAATACATATGTCATTGGAACACTTCCAAATGCAATACAGGATCCTTAACTCAGTTTTAGGCCAGCCAACATATTAGTAAAAAATTGGGTTTGTGAGTTATAGGGAGTTGTTATATTTAATAAAACCATGAATCTGTTGGTTATGACAGTAGAGCAATTGGAACTTTAAAATGCAATTCAAACAGTGATAGTGTTCAATAGGCCAGAAAACTGCTTGCACACCTACAGTAGAATAAGTACATGATGATATTTGCTCAGATGATCAACACAAAGATGAAAATGTAGAAGTAGATATTGGAGCAGTAAGAGAAGAGGTTGCCCAACAAGATGAAGAAAATGTGCAGGGAGGATCATTAGAATATTTCGCATGAAGCAAAGATGTACAAGATCAAGATGGATCAGAAGTAGATGGGTGTTCCACAGCAGATGATACACAAGAGGTGCCAGAAAAAGACAAGTTTGAATTGCTAAAGAGAATACATAAGGAATGGCAGATGAAGATAATGTTACAGCAGGAAATAATGTTGAAATAATTGTAGTTGTTTCTTGTGCATTAGTTAGGGAAGATGACAATCAAAATAAATAAAAAGTATTTCCAAATGTGTGTGTCAATTTTTGATCACTATTCTAGATCTTAAATAAATGCTGTAAAAATTCACTTAATCTTTTGGATACATATTTGAAAAGTAAAACAAATGTGCTTGTTCTTAGGAAATCAAAAGAAGAAATTAGGTCACAAATTGTAATTCAAATTAGCAAGATTCAATATTTATTTCAAATGAAGTCTTTTTTGGTTCCCAAATTAAAAAGGTTCTATTTTTGTACACATATTTCATATATTTGATCTTGATTTACTTTTACTAAATATAATTAATACAACATTGATATGAATGTATACAATGTGATTTGGGAACATGGTTTGTTTAGGTGTATTTATCCTGATGCCCATTCAAATGACTTTCAAGATAGATACAGCACAATTCTCCAAGAACCACTTCCTTGATTTATTCCCTCTAACAGAGCATTATCTGTTGCTTAAGCCATTTATCAAGCAATGTTTGGGGAGTAATAAGGCAATAAGTCTTTTTAAGCACCAGACTTCTCTAAAGGGCTACCAAAGATATTGAAGTTTTCACCAGAAAGAATGTGTATGATGTGCTCACAAGAGGTACTCCCAAGTACCAAAGTTTGCCAAATTTCCATTTCTCCATTGGGAATTTTCCAGTTGCTTGTGTTGGATGTGCCTTTGGTTGGGGACAAAGAAAAAATGAAGCCACCTACAAAGAAAGAAAAGAAAGAAAAATCAAAGGGTATTTGGTGGCCTACTCTCTCACTGTCTTTTAAAATCCAGATATAAAAAAGAGTTTTTATTACTAATTTTTTCTTGTTTAGTCAAAATTGGTGCTTGAGGAAAGTCCTATTCCATATTGCATTTCATTCTTACTACTTCTAAATAACCAAAAAAATCTTATCTGCCTCCAGCCCATTACATACCAGCATTTTTTGCTTGGGACTTGGGACATAAGAATGTGCATTTGAACACTCAATACCTTACCCTTGCCAAGTACAGGTACCTTTGCAGCTGTATTGATATTGACTGCCTTATTTTGTTGTATTTTGTGATTAAAAATATTGATAAGCAATCTGAATTCCAAAATATTCTCTTTCAAAAGTCTCATTTGACTCTCCCACTTCTTGGTTGCTGATATTCCCTCAATGGACCACAATCTAGAAGAATCTTATTAGACATACTTACCACAATTGACAGATGATGCTGATGGAGAGAGATTGTCTGTACAGTTTCATTTTGAATCTATGTTGTACTAATTCCTTGTGTCCTGACAAAACCATTAAGCTAAATTAAGATATAGAAGTCCTACTAAAAGGGATTGGAAAAATATTGTTCTCCAAACAGACCTTTCACTTCTATTGTGAAAAACTTCAAAGTTGACCAACCTATATCTGAATATTGAACAAACTTTTGAACAATTTACAGTGGAATAACAACAACATTTGCATGTAGCTTGTGTAGTACCAAGAGTATGAACATTATCACTACACACTCCTGAGAGTATCAAAATAATTAGTCAAAGAATCAACAAGGCAATGCAAATCATAAAAAGAGGGGAAGAGAACCACTCTTCTACCAAGCAGCAATTCACAAATATAAATAATTTGAATATGATGATGACCAGAAAATCCAATCTCTCACTAATTGAGGACATGCACTGAAGTATTTTCAGAGACAATAAACTTCAAGGAGCTCAAACACATTGTTGATTAGGGCATTTTTTGTAACATTTCTGAATCAGCCCAAGTACAAGTAAGTGCCAAAACAGATTGGTTTGAGTGAAAATATGACCTTAGTCATTATTGAGTTTTTTCATAATCCTTTGAGTGCAAAAGAATAAAAACAGAAACACAGAAATTCACCCTTTCTGTATTCTGTTGCACTCATCACATTGCCTCCAGCCATCACTTTGTTTGTTTGTTGTGACCAATGGAAAGGTGATTCAACACACAAGCAACAGCATAGGAAAAAGAAAATGCATGATATCTGATTCAGATTTGCACTCATTGATCTTTTCTTAAAAAACAGCCTTTTGAACATGGGGTTTATAATTGTTATAGAAAATAAAAATTTTGACCAGACAGCCAACACTAGCCTATGGTGTCCAATAGTCCCACAAACTATACCTAACTTTTTATTTAATGTACACAGGACAATTATAAATCATTCATTCCTGCAAAATCCTTATTTTGACCTAATTTCACTTCAATATAATTTTGAAAAAATTGGAAAATCATTCGATGTGAATAGTTCGTCCAATGATTTTGTAATCACAGTAACTTTTTCTGGTATTCTAATTCTTAATCACAGAAGATTACCTACATATCACTCCAATTTTTTGCATTTTTTTCAATGCAAAAGAACAATAAAACTTATTCAAGTAAACATTATTTTTATGTCATGTGCTCTTTGCCAAGTGAAGGAAAGGTTTAAAAAATGCTCCATTCTCTTCCAAAAAAATGATAAAATATCTTGTTGCTTCTTAATTGAAACAAAGATACATGAAATCATTCAGAGTTGTTATGAAATAGTTATTGCTTATTTTTGGAAGCCAATTACACACCAAATATTGTGGTATTTTCTGGAGGAAAGTTGTTTGATGGGCACTATGCACTCGTGCATTAGTATTAGTCCAAGTAGTAAGCAGTGAATGAAAGTGACAACACACCTCTTACAAAATGCAGTTTGGATGTTGGATGTCAAATGTTAAATATTTTCTTCTCTATCCCAATCTTGATTCAATACACCAGACACAAAACATTACTCATTTGTAATAAAATAACCTTGATCTTTAGGCGATGTTGAAAATTAAAAGAATGCCAAGAAGTGCAAAAATAGTTTCATGAACATGCAGTGGAAAGTGGAAACAATTTTATATTCGGTGCCATAATTAGCTCAAACTACCGCAATCGAATGTTTCCAATATTGATTATGAATCGACTAGTAGTACATTGCATTACACATACATTCTAGTGTACAGATCATAGCGGTAGACATGGCCTAATGCAAACGAGTCGCGTGGGACAAACAAAGGAGTAACCCTGCAGCTTCGTGGACAGTTGGCATCTGGCCAATTTGGCAGCTGAGCAACGCACTATTTTCGTCATGGTTTGATGAAATATTGACAAATTTGTTGTTGCCAATGTTTACCGACGGCTGCATAGCTGGATCCGTCGTTGTGACGTGGCAATGGACAACCATTGGAATAGGAGGAGAATCGGCAAATGTTGTTGATGATTCCTTTGCTTCTTCCGGATTTGCATACAACGATCCATTTCCAACTATTCCCTCTACTTCTACAGAACTTGCAGCTTCGTTTTTTCGCTCTCTTCGGCCTTCAGGAGTCTTCGAAGCTTCACTTGGTTCGACACGCTTCAATTTCAATACACTAGAAATGGAATCCGATCCATGATCCGCTAGTTCCTGATTAACCCAAAGAGCCGTAATTGCGGAACCTGCTGTTGAAAATGACCTCAAATGAACAAAGCCATAGTAATTTAGTTGTCTTCGAAACGTCTTAAAATTTCGAGTGTTGAAATATTTCGGAAGCAATATTTTGGTGAAGGTATCGATGGAATGTAGAACTAGAAGCCCACGTCTCCATTCTACAACTCCACCCTCTCGTTCCAGGGTAAGCATTTCATGAAGGCGACGTACGAATTTGTTAAGGCGGATATTTAGTGTAGGGGATTTTTGCACGAATCCGACGACTTACAAAAACAGTAGAAAGAACAAAAGAAAGAATCAAATTATTAACCAAACTAGTACGAAATAAATTGGAATGCCAAATGAGACTCCACGAAATTATTGGTCATCAAAAGCCACAAGAGCCACTCACCATTTTTGTTCTGCACTGGAGAGGCACTGCCAACAAAAGATCCATCAGAACACGGTGTAACAACTTTGGGCTGGTTGTAATAACCTAATGGTATTTCTATTCCCAACCGAGCCGACGGATTGACCCCCAATCCAAACCTATAATTATTCTCATCATTTGCTTCTTGCGACATGTCGAGCAACTGAGTTATCAAAACCCTATTTCTGAAGTTGGATGGAGGGGCCTCCCATAGATTTTATGCAGACAGGAAAATATTTAGCAAAGAATAGTCTGCAAATGGTAGTAGGTACTTAGTACATGCACCGACCCCAAATCCTTCTAAATAAAAAATCATAAGTAGAAAGCCACAAGCTGCAAGAAATTGCTTTCTTCTACCTACTTATTGTTTGGTATTGTACCCATCAAAAACTACCACACACTATCTATGGTACTTACAATACTTCATGACTTCCTTCAATAATAACAACTACGAGTACTATTGTAACAACTAGATAATATCTGAAGAATACCTTACTTCTTTTGTAATAGTGGCAACTCTGTGCCTGCCTCGCACAACTTGGCACAACTAACAAATAATAGCTCGTGGTGTTACCAAGGTGCTGTGCGTGCTGAATTACTCGTATTATTTTTTTTTTCCATTTCATTGATACTTGATACTCATTGATAATATTATTATTATTGATAAGAATAGAAGTAGTGTACTATAATAAGTATGTAGTATGGTAGTAAATAG